>JAJOOS010003652.1:0-51597 GCA_029582725.1 Solanum chiquidenum | reverse complement strand
CTGAGTTGAGCATTCTTGGAATGAGTAGTATCATTGAAGTTCTTGAGTTCCAAGTATTTGAGTTCTATCTATGGTTATTGAAAACCTTGCATTGAGTAATTCATGTTGAAGTTAAGCAAAGAGTAAAGCTATGGTTTGAAGTTCTTCTCTTCAAAGAGATATATGGGGACTATGTATTCACAAAGAAGTTTTAAAGAAATGTTTTCACATTTAAATAAGAACGGAAACTGAGATTTCCAAAGGGCCCTCGGGCTAGTTTTCAGAAAAGAGTAATAGCTTTCTAAATGAAGCAAGCAGGGAAACTGAGATTTCCAAGATAGCCTTTGAGCTAAGTTTTTGAGCAATTATCTCAAATCAGCAGAAAGAAGTATGTTTTTTAAAACATAAGAGCAAGTATATTTTTGGGAGTAGTATTGAGCACCGATATGGGGGAGAGTTCAGACAACTCACAGCCTCCATAAACCATGTAGCCACCATGGGTAGAAAAGGGTCATACTTTTTAGATGAACCTTTTTCAAAAAAGACTAGTGGATCCATTAGGCAGTTCAGGTCCTATACCTTTGGCCGGGTATAGAATGCTCTGGCAGCGTGAGGGAAATTGATGTATCATCACAATTGCTCTTACGTGATGGTTGTCGGTTAGAGAAACTCCCACAACAGTTATTGTATTTTTATATACATCAGTTCATTTGTATTTCTATATACATCTCAAATTTATTGTATATTTGTATACCCACAGAAGTTATTGTATTTTTATATACATCAGTTTATTGTATTTTTACATACATTTCAGAGTTATGTTGTATCCTTGCATACACACAGAGTTTTCAACATGTTGTTTCTTTATATTGCACTTATTTTAAATTGCTTTATCTTGAAATGAGTTCAGTTATATTGAGTTGAGTACCCAGAGTCGAATAACATATCTTTGAGTTGAGTATCTTATCCTTGAGTACTTCTGAGTTGAGTAAGTTTGAGTAGTTTGGAGTATTCCTTGAGTTGAGTAAGATTGAAAAGAGTTAAGGATGTTTCCTTTTTATCAAGTTTCAAGCTTATGTTTATGCTTTAGAATTCCCCTTACATGCTCGTACATTCTACGTACTGAGCCATTTGGCCTGCATCTTCTCATGATGCAGACATAGGTATTCAGGATCATCAATAGGAGCTTCGTTGATACATCAGAGAGTTCAAGTTAGCTATGGTGAGCCTCCTTGCTTCCAGAGGATTTCATTTACCTTCAGTTATATCAGTTGTTAGGATGTTGTGGGTCTTGTCCCGACTTCCATCTTTATCAGTTAGAGGCTTCATGGATAGTCAGTATAGTTGAGAAGTCTGTATTATTTATTTATTTTATTAAATATTTCAAAGACTTAAGTTGCCAATTTTGGGGCGAGTTGAATATACTTTGTCATTCAGAGTTTTCATTTGAGTTAAAGTTTTAATTTAAGTTTTATGAACTTTATTTCAGTTTTTAAGCTTTGTATGCTTGAATAAGTTTTCCGCTTATAGTCAGCCAGGATGAGGGTTCGCTTGGGGACCAGCAATGGTCTTCGAGTGCCGGCCACGTCCAGGGTGTAGGCTCGGGTCGTGACAATTACATATCCGCTTATTGATATGAGCTTCCACACCATTAAATGTGTCTAATAAATTCAACACAATTTTTGAAAATAGAGTATTATTTCAAAACAAATATTTGGTAGCTAACGAACATCCATACAAACAAATCTCTTAAGACATATGCCATATATTGAACAAATAGAGTGTGCATGCTTTAATGCTTCCCAATTATAGGCATGAACTAATATTTAATAACTAAGAAACATCCCTACCAAGAAATACCTTAAAGACATATTCCATAGATTGAACAGACCAAGTATTCATGCTTTAATGCTTCACAATTGAACACAACACGAGACTAGCCAACCACGTGTTGCACGTGCGGTGAATCTATTTATATATATGATCACATGAAGATATTAGATATGATTATATTTCTAAGTCTTAGGACCCCCTCAAAGTCTTACACTGCCAGCCTATCAAATCAGTCCAATTCACCAAAAAAATATGACAGAATTTCATTGCAGATCTTTGTTTGACGTATTTTGTATTAAAATGAAGTTTAGAAAAATAAAATAAAAATTTAAATTGTGTGGTTTTATTATTGAAATATGTTAAATTTATTAAAAAAAATTAAATCTTGTGGTGTTAAATATGTTATGTGACACGCTGGAACTAAAACATCCCTCAGTTGACCTACGCCATACTTCTAGCCGAGGACATTTGTGTAATTTTTATAAATTTTCGTTTTAATTTTTTATCTTTTTTTTCTTTTGAATATTTGAAAATAATGTAAATTATTTTTATAAATTACGATAGCTAATAACTTAAAATATTAATTTTTTTAAAAAAACACAAAAAATTGATTAATATAAAATTTTATTGGTACCATGTACATTAGCACATAGAGATTAGTATATGTTATTGAAAAATAATATGTAAAACATACTATAAATTATAAAAATTAATAACTTAAAATATTTAAAAATTATTAAATTTTCTTGGATCATTCTCTAAATTTCAACCGAGGCATAACATGAAACTGGGAGAGTAACACGTATAGGGTCAATACTGGCATATATCTATATATATATATAAACACATTCGTCATGCATACTTGACAATTTTGAATCTTATGTGGCGTCTTATTTGTATTATGTTATGTAGAACGTGTGTCTATTTGATTAATTTTATACAAATTTAAATATCTATTAGTGTACACCCAAAATTGAAGAATATAACTATTAACTGAAACCAAGTAAAAAGATATATTTATGTATTATATCATGTATTTATTTGATGAGTATTTGATAAGGTGTCCATGTGATTCTTTTGATGGGGGGAGGGTGGTTGGGTCTGCAATGTCCATGATTCTGCTTTTCTGTTTCCTATATTTGTAGATATCATGATTTAGGAAGTTTATTTTTCTGCTTTAAGAAAATGATTTAGGGAAGTATGCTCTACTTTTGTAGTATAAATATCTTTGGAAGCATGCCTACAGTAGTTGCAAAATGCTGAATATGTATTGTTTCCTTGTTAAAAAATTACGTATTGATTATACAAGGTTGATATATTATATAGAATAAGTGTATAATGTTGTATATAGGTGTATAAGCATTGTTAAGAAATATATATTTATAATACAATCACAATATATTTTTAATACATATTGCAGACATCATCTCTACAGCCTACATTGGTTAGGAATGAGGAAATATATCTGTATATAGCTAAATAAGTTTATGACATCGTTCAAATATTACAAGTTTTTGTATCTCGATAGGTACATAACGATCCATAGTTCACATTTAGTTACAGAATGATGTAACGGATAAAGCTTTTTGTGTCTACTTGTATATAAATAACATACACTAATCAACTTATGAATGATTTTATCTGTTCTATTTCTCATCCTTTTCTATATGCGTTGACCAGTTATACCATTTGTGAATAAAAAATTCAGAAAATTTATTCCCTCACCTAATTTAAAAATTACTCAGCACCTTCTTTATTTTGGGATAAAATATAATGGGTTATATAGACAATTAAAAATCACTCTTTCAATAAAATCATGCATGAACTCAAAATCATAGACTTAAAATCACAAGTTATCATAATTATGTGCCCAAAATCATGTGTTTATTAAGTATCTGTATATACAACTCTTTAATAGCAAATATAAATAATGATTCACAAGAAACAAGACTATAACATTAATATGTAATTTTGTTGAATTTTTGTCAATTAGGATTGATAATTATGAACAACATGATTTATATAAATGTCGATGTCTAAAGAATTTTTATTTGTTACTAGCATTAATGAAATGTTTTCAAACTATATTTAAAAATTTATTTCAATATATAATACAAAATGTTAAATTTATAAATTTTAATATTATATTTAAATCTCTTGAATATTTTTAATTTAAATTACTAAATGTTCCTTTAAAATTTAAAA
Source organism: Solanum chiquidenum (assembly GCA_029582725.1). Taxonomy (NCBI): domain Eukaryota; kingdom Viridiplantae; phylum Streptophyta; class Magnoliopsida; order Solanales; family Solanaceae; genus Solanum; species Solanum chiquidenum. Next base: position 47,580 of record JAJOOS010003652.1, on the reverse strand, counting down.
TGCAAAACAATATATTTAAAATTCTTTAATATATTTTTAATTTAAATACGTATTGGGACAGCAGCCTTTTAGCCTTGTAAGGCTCAGTCGCCCATGAAACTTACAAGGCGCAAGACAGTCAGCGCCTTGCAGACTGTTTTTAAAAAAAATTAAAAAATTTGCGTTTTATTTTCTTGTTTGTTATAAGTCTAATAATAATAATAATACATAGTTGTTGATATGATACATATAAAACTAAACATTTTGAAAAAAATAAATAATAAATTTTCACATTTTTCACTTTCACGTGAAACTTCAGTGTTGAATCAAATCAACGCTATAGTTTTGCGTGATTTATTTTTACAGTGTTGAATTAAATCAACTGTAACATCTCGCAATTTGAAATAGCTAGGAAGAAGCTAAGAATTAGAAATAGTCATTTTTGGAAAGAATTGAAAATCTGGAAATTTGTTTAGGTTAGGAAAAGTGAGTTTTTGGTCAACTTCAAACGGTCATAACTCCTAGCTCACAATGATTTAGGTGTACTTCCAGATATGGTTGGAAAGCTCTTGGAATGATCTTTCCAACACCGCCGAGTTTGCGCGATTCCGAGTTGGTATGAGTAAGTTATACCCTTTGGAAGTTGGGTTGTTGGATTAAGAAAAGTCCAAATCCGGATTTTTGAAGGGTAGTTTGGTCTTTTCCTTACCCTTTTATTTTAATTCGTTTTTGATAATTACTTAGGGGTCTAAACTGAACTTAGTTCGTTTACGTTTTTGGAAAAAAAGTTAGGATTTTGAGAGAAGAGAAAAGAGGAGAAAGGACAAGAACGTTCAAGATTCGTCAAGATCGTCGAGTTTGGCTTGTGGATTTCATCGGGGGTGATCCCTACAAGGTATGTGAGATCACATAGCGTTGGGTTAATTCGCCCACGCGCCAACCATGATTTATTTCAGCGAATTTAAGTTCTTGAAAGCTTAGAAATTGAGTTCTTGAAGGGGTTTGTTGAAGTTTCATTAGATTCTTGTTTCGTTTTCGTTGAGGAGTTGTTTGATCCTAATCTGTAATTTTAGGTTCGATTTTGAGTAGAATCTGATGTACTTTGAACATTTAATCGATTCTAAGTGTTGGGTAAAAGAACCCACTGAGTTTAGAGGGTTTAGAGCCGAAAAACGAAGAAGAGATTTCGTCAGACGAAATCCGACATCAGTGGCGCGTCGCCGAGATGGTTCCCAGTTTTGGGAATTTTCGTTTCACGTCGCGGAGCCATCACAGAGTCTTCTTCCTCAGAAGTCATTTTCAAAACTAAAAATTTAAATATGTCTCCGTGCCACGGACCCACCCTCATGTATTGATTTTTGGTCTTTATCTCATGTTTAACTATCTAAATTCATTCCTAAACATCATGAGATCTTTCCTATCACAAATCACGATCCTTGAATCCATAATTCAATTTAAGGATCAGTTAGGAGTCAAGTCAAGAGAAGTCAAGAAGTCAAGAGTTAAGTCAAGAGTTGAGTTAAGAGAAGTTCATAAAATTTCTTTTTTTAAAAGTGTTTTACAAACGTTTTAACTTTGTTTTAGGACTTAAGTTTTGAGTTGAGTAAAGAGTAAAGCTTGAAGTTCATTTCTTCAAAAGTATATGGGGACTATGTATTCCCAAAGGGTTAAAAATGTTTTCACATTTAAACAAGAAAGGAAAACCTTGATATCCAAAGAGCCTTTGAGCTAGTTTTTAGAAAAGAGTAAATGCTTCCATAATTAAGCAAGAGGGGAAACTTTGATTTCCAAGATAGCCTTTGAGCTAAGTTTGGAGTCATTATCTCAAATCACAGAAAGAAGTATGTTTTAAACATAAAGAGCTAGTATCATATTTTGGAAGTAGTATTGAGCACCGATATGGGGACGAGCTTGAGTTCAGATAACTCACGTCTCCATAAATCATGTAGCCATCATGGGTGGAAAAGGGTCATACTTTTTAGATGAATCCTTTTCGCATAGACTAGTGGATCCACTTAGTAATTTAGGTCCTATACCCCTGACAGTGTATAGGATGCACTGGCAGCGTGAAGGAGATCGTTGTATCATTATAATAGTTCTTATGTGATGGCTGTCGGTTAGAGAAACTCCCACAGTAGTATTTTGTATTTTTATATACATTAGTTTATTTGTATTTTTACATACATCTCAGAGTTATTTGTATCTTTGCATACACACAGAGTTGACATCATGTTTTAAACAACTTTTCTTTATAATGCACTTGTTTTAAACTGCTTTATATTGAAATGAGTTCAGTTATGTTGAGTTGAGTTAAGCCAGGTAAGTTCTTCAGTTCCTTTCAGATTCTTTTCAAGCCTATGTTGTGTTTAGCATTCCAACTCGCATACTCGTACATTCATTGTACTGATGCAGACGCATGTAACTAGGATCGGCATCCAGTGCATCGCTGATCCAGTGAGCAGTTCTGAGTCTGTTGGTGAGCCTCTTTGCATTCCAGAGGATCCCTTTTGTTTACTTTCAATGTTAGATAGTTCATTAGGATGTCTCTCGACATCCATATAAGTTTTTTTAGAGGCTTCATAGATAGTCAGTCAAATGTTAGTTCATTCGTCATCATTTTGTTATTGACTTATGTTCAGATTTGAATTTCCATTTTGGCTAAGTTAAATGTTTATTTTCAAAACATTATGAGTTCAGTTTGAGACAGTTAAGTTGTTTAGCATTTGAATTCCTTTCTTATTGCATATAGTCTTCAGCTGAGTAAGTAAGTCATGCCAAGGGTTCTCTTGGGCCCAGCAATGGCTTTTGAGTGTCAGTCCCGCCCAGGGTGTAGGCTCGGGGCATGAAAAACTTGGTATCAGAGCACAAAGTTCAAGAGTCCTAGTAAGTCTATGAAGCCGTGTCTGTAGAGTCCTATTTATTGGTGTGAAGCGCGCCACATCTATAATTAGGAGGCTGCAACATTTAGGAAAATTTCTCACTTCTTTCACACTCATTTCGTACGTTAGAGTTTGATCTTAAAATATTTCCCTCTAATTCGTGCTTGCGTGTGTTTCTAGATAATCATGCCTCCACGAAGAGCAGCCAGAGGTCGTCCTCCTTGGAGAAATATAGAGGAACAAGGGGTACCTAATGCACTAGAAGTGCAACCCCAAGGAGAGGTCACCAAGGCTGAATTCCGTGAAGCTATCCGAATGATAAGTCAAGTTGCGACCTATCAAGTTAGACAGAGAGATAATCGACAGGAAGTGGCTGATATTTCAAGGATCCGTGAGCTTTTAAGGATGAACCCACCAAGCTTCACAGGTTCAAGTGTCACTGAGGATCTGGAGAACTTCATTGAGGAGCTGAAAAAGGTATTTGATGTAATGCATGTTGCTGATGCGGAGAGGGTGGAACTAGTTGCATACCAAATGAAGGGTGTCGCTAGAATCTGGTTCGACCCATAGAAAAAGAATAGGGCTGAAGATGCGCAAATAGTGAGTTGGGTTGTGTTTAAGAGTGCTCTCATGTGGCGTTTCTTTCCCCGTGAATTGCGAGAGGCAAAGATAAGAGAGTTTCTCATCCTTAATCTGGAGTCTATGAGTGCTCAGGAGTACAGTTTGAAGTTTCCACAACTTTCCCGCTATGCTGCGGAGATGGTTGCTGACATGAAGAGCAGCATGAGTTTATTTGTTGCTGGGTTGTGTCGTCAGTCAAGCAAGGAAGGCAATGCATCTATGCTGACAGGGGATATGGACCTAGCAAGGCTTATGATCCATGTACAACAAGTTGAGGAGGATAAGTCGAAGGATAGAAAATGGTTTAATAATAAGAGGGCTAAAACATCAGGGAACGAGTTCAGCAAAAGAGTAGTGCGAACCTATCTTCCTTCCAACAAAAACAGAAGGGACCTGCCCCATCATCTGCTAGTGCACCTGCACCTAAGTACAAAGGTGAGTACAATAGTCAGAATTCCCAGAGTTTCAGAGCTAAACCTGTATATTCTCAAGGCAGTATTGCACAAAGGGGTAGTAAGCCTTCTGCATGTACTAAGTGTGGTAGGAACCACTCATGGATGCATCATGATGGCTCCACTAGTTGTTTCAAGTGTGGTCAGAATGCTCATTTTATGAGGGAGTGTCTTGAGAATAGGTAGAGTAATGGTAAAGTGGGTAATAAAGCCCAGTCTTCTTCAGTTGATTCACCAGACAGAGTTGCACCTAGAGGAGCTACTTCAGGTACTGGCGAAGGAACATACCGCTTATATGCTATTAATAGTCGCCAAGAGCAAGAGGATTCTCCAGATGTTGTCACTAGTATGATCCAAGTCTTTGACTTTACTGTTTATGCTTTGCTAGACTCGAGATCGAGTTTACCTTTTGTAACTCCTTATGTTGCTATGAATTTTTATGTTATTCCTGAACAACTTAGTGAACCATTCAGTGTTTCTACACCTGTTAGTGATTCTATTCTAGTAGAAAGAGTTTATCGTGATTATTCTATTTTCATCAATCACAAGAGTACCATGGTAGATTTTGATGTCATTCTAGGTATGAACTGACTTCATGCATGTTATGCCTCAGTTGATTGTAGAGTTGGAGTTGTAAAGTATCAGTTTCCAAATGAGCCAGTCTTAGAGTGTAAAAGTAGTTCAGCAGTGCCTAAGGGTCATTTTATTCCTCACCTTAAGGCAAGGAAGTTAGTTTCTAAGGGGTGTGTCTATCACTAAGTTTGAGTTAATGACTCTAGTATTGATATACCTCATATTCAGTTAGGTTCAGTAGTAAGAGAGTTCCTATAAGTCTTTCAGATGATCTACCCGAAGTTCCTCCTAAGAGAGAAATAGACTTCAGTATAGACCTTCTTCTATATACTCGTACTATATCTATTCTGCCATATAGAATGGCACCAGCAGAGTTGAAAGAGTTATAAGAGCTGTTGAAAGTAAGAGAATGTGATATTCCAAAGACAACATTCAGGACCCGTTAAGGTCATTATGAGTTTCTGGTCATGTCGTTCGGTTTGACTAATGCAGCAGTAGCGTTCATGGACCTTATGAATAGAGCCTTCAAACCTTATTTAGATATGTTTGTTATAGTCTTCATTTATGACATACTAATCTATTCAAGGAATGAAGAAAATCATGCTAGCCATCTCAGAATAGTTCTTCAGACTTTGTAAGATAGGAAGTTGTATGCCAAGTTCTCTAAGTGTGAGTTTTGGCTTGAGTTTGTGGCAATCTTGGGCCACATAGTTTTCGGTGATGGAATTAGAGTTGACACTCATAAGATAGAGGCAGTGCAGAACTGGCCTAGACCCACATCACTAACGAATATTAGGAGTTTCTTGGGGTTGGCTGACTATTATAGAAGGTTCGTCGAAAGGTTCTCGCCTATTTCGTATCCTTTGACCAAGTTGACTCAGAAGACAGTGAAGTTTCAATGGTCTGAAGCTTGTGAGAAAAGCTTTCAGGAATTGAAAAAGAGGTTAAATACTGCCCAATTTTGACCTTACCGAAAGGTACTCAAGGTTTTGTGGTGTATTGTGATGCATCTAGAGTTGGCTTGGGTTGTGTATTAACGCATAATAGAAAAGTTATAGCTTATGCCTCCAGACAGTTGAAAGTTCATGAGAAGAACTATCCAACACATGACTTAGAGTTGGTTGCCGTAGTATTTTCTTTGAAAATATGGCGTCATTATCTTTATGGTGTGCATGTGGATGTGTTCACCGATCATAAGAGTCTTCAGTATGTGTTTAGTCAGAAAGAGCTTAATCTCAGACAAAGGAGGTGGCTAGAATTACTCAAGGGTTATGACATGAGTAATCTTTACGACCCAGGTAAGACAATTGTTGTTGATGATGCCTTAAGCAGGTTGTCTATAGGTAGTACCGCCCATGTTGAAGAAGATAAGAAAGAATAAGCAAAAGATGTGCATAGACTTGCACGATTATGAGTTCTACTAATGGATTCCACAGAAGGAGGAGTAGTGGTGATGAATGGGACTGAATCATCATTAGTGTCAGAAGTAAAAGGAAAGCAGGACCAAGATCCTTTATTTCTTGACTTAAAGGCAAGTGTTCATAAGCAAAAAGTGATGGCTTTTGAACAAGGATGAGAGAGTGTTTTGAGGTATCAAGGTGGATTGTGTGATTGGTTGTACTTGAAAGTTTCACCCATGAAGGGTGTTATAAGGTTTGGGTAAGAAGGGGAAACTTACCCCAGTATGTTAGTCCTTACAGAATTTCCCAAAGGATTGGCAAGGTAGCTTATGAATTGGAGTTACCACAAGAGTTAACAACGGTTCATCTGGTATTCCATGTCTCCATGTTGGAGGAGTGCATGTGAGATCCTTCACTTATCATACCAACCGAAGATATTGGTATCAAGGATAGCTTGTCTTATGAGAAGATTAATGTTCAGATTCTAGATTGCCAAGTTCGCAAGTTGAGAACAAAAGAGGTAGCATCAGTCCAAGTTCTTTGGAGGAACCAATTTGTTGAGGAAACTACTTGGGAAGCTGAGGATGATATGAAAAAGAGATATCCACATCTCTTTGAGTCCGGAGAAAATGCAGACCAAGGTACTAATTCTCTTCTTAGTACTCTTTAAATTATAAGTTAGCATGTTGTAATTGCTTTGATTGAACTTGATGTTACCACCCTTAGCCTAGTAAGAGTAATCTCATTGAGGATGAATGTTCCCAAGGGGGAGATATTGTAACATATCGCAATTTGAAATAGCTAGGAAGAAGCTAAGAATTGGAATAGTCATTTTCGGAAAGAATTGAAAATTTGGAAATTTGTTTAGGTTAGGAAAAGAGAGTTTTTGATCAACTTCAAATGGTCATAACTCCTAGCTCATGATGAGTTAGGTGTACTTCCAGATATGGGTGGAAAGATCTTTCCAAAGCCGTCGAGCTTGTGTGAGTCTAAGTTCGTATGAGTAAGTTATGCCCTTTGGAAGTTGGGTTGTTGGAAAGTCCAAATACAGATTTTTGAAGGGTAGTTTGGTCTTTTCCTTACCCTTTTATTTTAATTCATTTTTGGTAATTGCTTTGGGGTCTAAACTGAACTTAGTCAGTTTATGCTTTTGGAAAAAAAGTTAGGGTTTTGAGAGAAGCGAAAAGAAGAGGAGAAAAGAGGAGAAAGGAGAAGAACGTTCAAGATTCGTCAAGATCGTCGAGTTTGGCTTGTGGATTTCATCGGGGGTGATCCCTACAGGGTATGTGAGATCACATAACGTTGGGTTAATTCGCCCATGCGCCAATCATGATTTATTTTACCGAATTTAATTTCTTGAAAGCTTAGAAATGAGTTCTTGAATGGGTTTGTTGAAGTTTCATTAGATTCTTGTTTCGTTGAATTCGTTAAGGAGTTGTTTGTTCCTAATCTATGATTTTAGGTTCGATGTTGAGTAGAATCTGATGTACTTTGAACATTTAATAAATTCTAAGTGTTGGGTAAAAGAACCCACAGAGTTTAGAGGGTTTAGAGCCCAAAAATGAAGTAGAGATTTCGTCGGACGAAATCCGACATCAATGGCGCATCGCGGAGCTGGTTCCTAGTTTTGGGAATTTTCATTTCACATCGCGGAGCCATCACAGAGTCTTCTGCCTCAGAAGTAATTTTCAAAATTAAAAAATTAAATATGTATTCGCATCGCGGACCCACCCTCATATATTGATTTTTGGTCTTTTTCTCATGTTTAGCTATCTAAATACATTCCTAAACATCATGAGATCTTTCCTATCACAAATCACGATCCTTGAATCCATAATTCAATTTAAGGATCAGTTAGGAGTCAAGTCAAAAGAAGTCAAGGAGTCAAGAGTTAAGTTAAGAGAAATTCATAAAGTTTCTTTTTATAAAAGTCTTAACTTTGTTTTAAGACTTAAGTTTTGAGTTCAGTAAAGAGTAAAGATTAAAGCTTGAAGTTCATTTCTTCAAAAGTATATGGGAACTATGTATTCCCAAAGGGTTAAAAAAATTTCACATTTAAACAAGAAAGGAAAACCTTGATTTCCAAAGAGTTTTTGAGCTAGTTTTCAGAAAAGAGTAAATGCTTTCATAATTAAGCAAGAGGGGAAACTTTGATTTCTAAGATAGCCTTTGAGCTAAGTTTTAGGCAATTATCTCAAATCACAGAAAGAAGTATGTTATAAACATAAAGAGCTAGCATCATATTTTGGGAGTAGTATTGAGCACCGATATGGGGACGAACTTGAGTTCAGATAACTCACTTCTCCATAAACCATGTAGCTATCATGGGTAGAAAAGGGTCATACTTTTTAGATGAATCCTTTTCGCATAGACTAGTGGATCCACTTAGTAATTTAGGTCCTATACCCCTGGCAGGGTATAGGATGCGCTGGCAGCGTGAGGGAGATCGTTGTATCATCACAATAGTTCTTATGTGATGGTTGTCGGTTAGAGAAACTCCCACAAAAGTATTTTGTATTTTTATATACATTAGTTTATTTGTATTTTTACATACATCTCAGAGCTATTTGTATCTTTGCATACACAAAGTCGACATAATGTTTCAAACAACTTTTCTTTATATTGCACTTGTTTTAAACTGCTTTATATTGAAATGAGTTCAGTTATGTTGAGTTGAGTTAAGCCAGGTAAGTTTTTCAGTTCCTTTTAAAATCTCTTCAATCCTATGTTGTATTTAGCATTCCAACTAGTAAACTCGTACATTCAATGACTGATGCCAGTTGGCCTGTATCGTATTATGATGCAGACGCATGTAACTAGCTAGGATCGACATCCAGCGCATCGTTGATCCAGTGAGCAGTTCAGAGTCTGTTGGTGAGCCTCTTTGCATTTCGGAGGATCCTTTTTGTTTACTTTCAGTGTTAGATAGTTCATTAGGATGTCGTGGGCCTGTCCCGATATCCATCTCAGTTGTTTTAGAGGCTTCATAGATAGTCAGTCAGATGTTATTGACTTATGTTTAGATTTGAGTTGCCATTTTGGCTAAGTTAAATGTTTATTTTCAAAACATTATGAGTTCAGTTTGAAACAGTTAAGTTGTTTAGCATTTAAATTCCTTTCTTATTGCATATAATCTTCCGCTAAGTAAGTAAGTCAGGCCAAGGGTTCGCTTGGGGCCAGCAATGGTTCTGGAGTGCCAGTGCTACCCAGGGTGTAGGCTCGAGGTGTGACATCAACACTGTACAAGTTTCACGCGGTATATGTTTCAACGAAAATAAAAAATAAAATATTTCAATTAGTAGTCAAAAACTATTAGATAAAGTGAAAAAAAAAATAGTTAAAAAATACTATATTAAAATAACAAACAAACAATTTTAAAAAAAAAAAATTAAAAACTATACATTATAAAAATCAAAATCTAAAAGTTTTGAAAAAAATATATAAATAGTTTTTATATGTATAGTTTTTATATGTATATTTTTTTTTCAAAATGTTTAGTTTTTTATTTTTATATATATAGTTTTGTTTTCAAAACAGATAGTTTGATATCAACCACTATGTATTATTATTATTATTAGACTTATAACAAACAAGAAAATAAAAAGCATTTTTTTTTATTAAAAAAAAACGGACAGCCTTGCGCCTTGTAAGGCTCATGGGCGGCTGAGCCTTACAAGGCTAAAAGGTTGCGGTGCCTTGTAAGGCTCATAGGATTTTGCGCCTCGTTTTTGAAAACCTGATTTAGACGCCGTTATAAATTGTTGCCCTTTTGGTTTCATAATTAATTGAGTTGCCCTTTTGGAATTTTTGAAAATATTTGTTGCCCTTTTGGTTCCGAACTCTGAATTATTTGGGGTCATCACCAATAATAAACTGCTCCATAATTTTATTGCAGAAAACACACACAAATAAAGTCATTACTCATATGACATGTCCATGGAATTTGGTTCCAAAATGACAGATGAATTATTTTGTGTCACCAATAAATATTCAGAGATATTATTGCTCCTATTAATGAATATTTAGTATTAAATTTTAAAAAATAATTTGAGAAACAAATAATTAATGCTAAAGATAAAATATGACGTTTTTGTTTTTAAAAAAAATATATTTTTTGATAATGTTAACTAAAAGGACAAGTAAAATTGAAAATTATTTTTTAAAATATTGAACAAGTAAAATATGATATCTAACAATATAGGAACCATAAAAGAAATAAAATAGAAAGAAGGCAGGCCCCCATGTTGGGGACCTGCAAACCAAAATTTTGCCACAGTTTTTCAGCCTATAGATAGACTCGTTTTTGTGTTGTATTAAAGATTCTTTTTTTAATTTTTGAAAGACAAAACTTGGACGAATTTTCTCTTGATCAATTTTTAGGGTTCATTTATACTCTTTTTAATGCTTCAATTTCTTCAATGACTATTAAAAAGTCAAACTTTGTGAATCAAACTATGAGTGGCGAGATTTTTGTTTCTGGGGATGTGGCAACGAATGATTGTATAGTATCAGCTCTATTGATGAAGTCTGGTTATCATTAAAAGTTATTCTTATGTTCTTGACTTTACTATTTTAATGCTTGTTCACCATTAGAATAAATATATTGTCTTTTCTTGAACTCGAGAGAGGAAAAGAGAGATAGAATGTCGAATACAATAGCATGATCTTTTTGTCACGACTCAAAGTGTCCTCTAGATGTGACATGACGAATAGAAACGTGAGAGACCTTAAACCATCCACCTGAGATAAAAGAAATACAATAAGAGAGAATAGACAATATAAGTCTTATATTATATAAGGAATCTGAACATAAGTGCGGAATAAGTGTGTCTGGCACAACCTTTCTAAACATCATAAGAGTAGTTGTGACGTAATCCATACACCACATACAAGTCGGAAACTAAAGACAACTCAAATAAAGGAAACATAAATGGTCTTGTCCTCGAACCATGAGGACTCACCAATCCCAAGTGCTAGTAGAGCAATCCAAGCTAGCAACGAGCGGGAGGAGCGTCAGACCCTATATTATGAGACAACATAGACACAAATATGCATTAGTACGATGAATGCACTAAGTATGAGAAAATGCATAAAACATGGGCATGATAATAAGTGGAACTTCAAACATGATATGTGTGACCAAGTAAAACACAGTAAGAGCCTTTAAAGAGAAATCATGAATCATAAACAAGGTCAATACATACTTAAAATTATAAGGAAATCTTTTGAAAATGTTGAACAAAATGTAGTTCATTTGTGAGATATTAATTGTTAACCGACAATAAGACCATGTGAGATATAACATGAAATCCGATGTAACCCTCACACTGAAAAAGAGAATCTACTTGCCAAGATAGAACTTTGTATCATTCATAATTGCTAAATTGGATCCACTAGCTTAGGTCATTTAAGACAATCCTACGGGGCACGTAGTTTGGGACCGGAGAATTGCTACTAAAGACAAACTTCTACTAATAGTAAGGCCTCCATTCCAAAGTCCACTTGGTGCTAACTAAATCCCAACGAAAAAGACATAATCATTATCATATCAAAATACTTGGAAAGACACAAGTAGGACTACCAATCCAATCATAAGTCATAATACAATTTTTTTTTTCAAATCATGATTTCATAAAACTTTCTTAATAGAGTTTTACCTTTCTAAGCATTTAAATCATAATTTTATTCAATTGTGAGAAAATCTTTCACAAATCATTGACACTTTATCTTAAAACATTATTTAATCATGAATAATTTAGTTCATAAAAAACATGCATGAATCCATAATCAATTCGTAAAGAGAAAAGACATAAATTTCCCCTGAACTTATTTCGAAAAGTTAGTTACACGCTTAAACTATTGTGATGACCTATTACACACCTAATCTTATTCAAAGTGATATTAATACCCCCTTAGAAGCTGACATGGCACAGAAAGTGTCTTTACCTTCCTTAAGGTGCATGAGAAGAAGAAAATTTATGTTAAATGACAAGTTTAAACATGTGACACTATTTTATTGGTCATTATATAATTAAGTATTATAATTTCTAATATATTAATTTTTTCATTTTTTTTCTTTTTATTGGTGACCCCAATTTCTTTAAAGCTTTTATATTTTAAATTTTGTTTTAAGTTCTTCTTCTTCACAAATTATTTGTCACCATTGATGATTTCTTCAAATATCCATAACACTATCTTAAGAAGGAACTCTAAAAAGAAGTAAAAAAATAGTGGGGAGGATGTTGATTTCCATCGGAAAGTTTAGAATTTTAACTCAAAGTTCATGATTTTTATTCAAACTCGCCTGAGGATTCACCGGAGAAGAACACCGGAAAAAATTATGAAAAGGATAATGACTTCTATTGAAAATACTATGGCATTTATGCATAAAATTCATGATTACATTGCCGACATTTTTACAAAATCCATTGAAGAAAATAATTTTCTATCTTTGTCTTCTTTATTCTTGCCGGAGCACCACCTACAACCATCACAATGTTATTTTTGTCTCAAGCCATCAATAGCATATTTAATTTTACACACAAAGAATACTAATGAAATGCTTGATTTTCATCCATACTTATCAATATTTCAAAAGAACTTTTACAGATATGAAATTTTTTATTTGTTTCAGCGGCAACATTGATGTTGCCCACCGCCTATTGTCGACACCAACATCACTGAACTTCATAATTGTATTATTGACTCATGTTCTGTCTTCAAATTTCTTGTTTTCCCTTAAATTTATGAATAATGAAGATGAATGAAGAAATGGATTTTAAGAAGAAAGAAATGTAAGGTGAGAGAATGAAGAAAGCCTAGATTCTACTTTTTGCAAAAGTCTAAGAAAATATTAAGTAAAAATGGTTTTAAAAAAATTGAAATAATCTTATTTACGTGTCAAAATGCGTGTATAACATATTTTCACACAAAAATTGATATTATCTTCGGAAGGGAGTATTAATTTCACTTTAAACAAGATTGAGTGTGTAATAGGTAGTCATGAAATACTTTAAGCGTGTAACTGACTTTTCAGAACAAGTTCAGGGAGGAATTTATGTATTTTCCCATTCATAAATTGAAGTTCATAAGTTCATAGTCATAATGAAGTATAAAGCATGGTTCCAGATGAAATCAATTATAGAACCATGTAGTTTAATCAAATCATACACAATAGGATTGAATATAAATAATTGAATCACAATAGATAGAACCCATGGAGATTTGCATGAACCCTAATGGAATTTGGGTGAAATCAGATTAGGAGATTAAATTTATTTGGGATCCAATGGATGAAAGAGATCCATTAATGAATTCTCACGTACCTTGATAATCAAAACCTAAGAATACACGGAGAACGAAACCTTGAAACTTGAAAGGCTAACTTCTACTTAGAGAGCTCTTGAGAGAATTTGGAGAAGAATATTTGAGTGATTTTGAAAGTTTGGGTGAATGGGAGGATTTAAGCTTAGTCTGAGTAAAACGGTTATAGGGATAGTTATAAGGCCAAAACGACATAGTTTATGGGTTAAGTGGGTAGAAAAAAACCAGAGTACCTTTAATTTAAAGTTGTCGAACAGGTCTACAGTTTTTACCGACAGTCCGTCCTGTTCGACCGTAGAACAAACTACTAGAATCAACTTTTGTGAACAATTTCTATGGGAAACTTCTACCATTCGTAGACCCTTCTCGTATGAACCCTTTTTTCCAAAATTTTACCAAGTCCAGGACCACTTCTACAACCACCCCCTACAGACCGTCTTGGTGGTCTGTAGAACATCTTCTGGGGCTTAAAATTTTTCCCATTTTCTAGTGCCTTTCCACGAGGGTCTCGTGTGAACTGAACTAGTGTCAAATTTTTTAACCTTTATTTCCAACCTCAACTTCCAATTTTCTGAGGTGTTACATTTTCTTTGTCAAAAACTTAAATTGATTTGTGTCTAAGATAAAGATATACCTAGTTACCATGCTTGGTTATGAAACAAGATGAAAGCTTAACGCTATGTGGTTGGTTCAATCTATCCCCACTCAATGATGTAGTTAGATTGTCAATTGTGGTAGGTAATTAGAGACTGAGAGATCATCATAATATTAATAACCTTGTAAATCATTAATTGATAACCATTCAGATTCTACAGTGGAGGATACTATGCATGAGTTATTGCTTAAGCTGCAACCTGAAATTTCTCAACTCATTGATACAACTCCGAGTGAAATTGAATCATTGCTAGTCAATTTAGTTAATTTAAGTATTGTAATTTTTAGTCTAATACTGTAACATCTAGAAAGAACTAGAAAGAAGTTTAAAATCTGGAAATAGTTACTTTTGGAAAGTAGGAGGAAATCTGGAAAATGTCAAGTTAAAGTGAGATTTTGGTCAACTTCAAATGACCATAACTCCTAGCTCAGGATGAGTTAGGTGTAGTTCCAAATATGGTTGGAAATCTCTTGGAATGATATTTTCAACGCCGCCAAGTTTGCACGATTCTGAGTTCTTATGAGTGAGTTATGCCCTTAGGAAGTTGGGCTGTTGGATTAAGAAGATGTTCAATCCAGAATTTTAAGGGGTATTTTAGTCTTTTCATTGCCCTGTTCTTTTAATCCATTTTTAGGAGTTTAATATGGGTCAAATCAGATTTTAGTCAGTTTTAGAATTCGGGATTTCACGCTAGGGCTAAGGAGAAAGGAGAAGAGAAGAGAAGAAGGAGAAAAACGCAAATTCATCAAGATCGATCAAGAGAGTTGGTGTTTCGCCAAGGATTTACTTCTACCAGGTATGTGAGGCTTCCATAACATTGGGATCGTTCTCCCATGTGCCAAACATATTTATTTTAGCATGGATTCGTTCTAAAAGAGTTTGAAAGTTGAAAGTTCTTGATACCTATTCTTATTTGTGATGTTATTCTTGAATTTGACTGAGTTGGGAAGTCTCTGAGTTTGTTACATCGCATTATAGAGTCGTTTCAAGTTAGATTCTTAGGTACCTTTGTTGGGTATCTGTATCTAAAAGTAATTTGAGAAAAAGAATCAAATTTAGGCGAATTAAGGTTAGAAAAAGAAGAAGAAATTTCGTCGGACGAAATCCAAAGGTGATGGCGCATCGCAGAGTGGGTTCCCAGATTTGGGAATTTCTGTTTCGCATAGCGGAGCTGTCACAGAGTCTTCTACCTCAAAAGATGTTTTCAAAACCAAAAATTAAATATGTCTCCGCATCGCGGACCCACCTTCAAATATTAATTTTTGGTCTTTCCTCATGTTTAGCTATCTAGAATCATTCCTAAACAACACGACATATTTCCAATCACAAATCAAAATCGTTGAATCCATAATTCAATTCAAGGATCAGTTAAGAGTCAAGTCAAGTGCAGTTAAGGTCAAAGTCAAGAGAAGTCAAGAGTCAAGTTAAGGTAAGTTCTTAAAGTTTTCAAAAGTCTTTCACAAATGTTTTAACTTTGTTTTAAGACTTAAGTTTTGAGTTCAGTAAAGAAGTAAAGTTGAAGTTCTTTTCTTCAAAGAAGTATATCGCGACTATGTATTCCCAAAGAGATTTAAAAATGTTTTCACATTTTAATAAGAACGGAAACTGAGATTTCCAAAGAGCCTTCGGGCTAGTTTTTAGAAAAGAGTGATAGCTTTCTAAATGACACAAGAAGGGAAACTGAGATTTTCAAGATAGCCTTTGAGCTAAGTTTTTTAGCACTAATCTCAAATCACAGAAGAAGTATGTTTTTTTTAAACACAAAGAGCTAATATAATATAATATTTTTGGGAGTAGTATTGAGCACCGATGGGGAAGAGTTCATACAACTATTAGCCCCCTTAAACCATGTAGCCATCATGGGTAGAAAAGGGTCATACTTTTTAGATGAATCCATTTCGCATAGACTAGTGGATCCACTAAGTAATTCAAGTTCTATACCATTGGCCGGGTATAGGATGCGCTGGCAGCGTGAGGAAGATCGTTGTATCATCACAATAGCTTTTATGTGATGGTTGTCAGTTAGAGAAACTCCCACAGCAGTAATTGCATAGTTTCTCAAGGGGTTCTGCTTAGTATGAATGAGGGTATGTGACTTCATTCATGCATTGCACAAGTAGACTTTGAGAGGGAGCATGATATGTCTTTTATGATATTATGATTATGAGTTGACATCATGTTTTAAACAGTTTTATTTATTTTCTTTATATTTGCACTTGTTTTAAACTGCTTTATAATGAAATGAGTTCAGTTAAGTATTCATGAGTTGAGAAGAGCCAACATAAGTGTTTCTTTCAGAATCTCTTTCAAGCCTATGTTATTTTAGCATTCCAACTCACATACTCGTACATTCAATGTACTGATGCCAGTTGGCCGGCATCGTCTTATGATGCAGACACAAGTAACTAGGATCGGCATTCCAGTGCACCGTTGATCCAGTGAGCAGTTTAGAGTCAGTCGGTGAGCCTTCTTGCATTTCGGAGGATCTATTTTCATTGCTTTCTAGTTAGTTCATTAGGATGTTGTGGGTTTGTCCCAACATCCATCTCAATTGTTTTAGAGGCTTCATAGACAGACAGTCAGTTAGTTAATTCAGTTGTTTTTAATTACTTTTCATTTCTTATGCTAAATGCTTGAGTTTGCCTAAATGGCAAGTTGAATGTTCCTTTATAACATTCTAGTTTCTTCATAGATGTTTTATATGATGAGTTAAGTCTTTCGCTGAGTTAGTAATCCATGCCAAGGATTCTCTTGGGGCCAACAATGGTCTTTGAGTGCCAGTCCCACCCAGGGTGTAGGGTTGGGGCGTGACAAACTTAGTATCAGAGCCCAAAGTTCAAGAGTCCTAGGGAGTCTATGAAGTCGTATCTGTAGAGTCCTAGTTATCAGTGTGAAGCGCACCACATCTATAATTAGGAGGCTGCAACATTTAGGAATTCATTCACCTCTTTCATATTCAATTTGTGCGTTAGAGTTTGATCTCTAAAAAGTTTCCCTTTAATTCGTACTTACACGTGTTTTCAGACAGTCATGCCTCCACAAAGAGCAGTCAGAGATCGTCCCTCTAGGATTAATGTCACGGAATAAAGGGTACCGAATATACTAGAAGTACAATCCCAAGGAGAGGTCACCCATGCTGAATTCCGTGAAGCTATCTGGATGTTAAGTCAAGTTGCGACCTATCAAGTTGGACAGAGAGATAATCGACAAGAAGTGGCTGATACTTCAAGGCTCGGTGAGCTTTTAAAGATGAACCCCTCAGGCTTCACAGGTTCAGGTGTCACTGAGGACCCAGAGAACTTTATTGAGGAGCTGAAAAGGTTATTTGATGTGATGCATGTCACTGATGCGGAGAGGGTGGAACTAGTTGCATACCAAATGAAGGGTGTCGCTAGAATCTGGTTCGACCAATGGAAAAAGAATAGGGCTGAAGATGCGCCAGTAGTGAGTTGGGTTGTGTTTGAGAGTGCTCTCATGGGGAGTTTCTTTCCCAGTGAGTTGCGAGGGGAAAGATAAGAGAGTTTCTCACCCTTAATTCGGAGTCTATTAGTGTTCATGAGTACAGTCTGAAGTTCACACAACTTTCCTGCTATGCTCCGTAGATGGTTACTGACATGAAGAGCAAGAAGAGTTTATTTATTGTTGGGTTGTCTCGTCAGTCAAGAAAGGAAGGCAAAACATCTATGCTGATAGGGTATATGTACCTAGCAAGGTTTATGATCCATGTACAACAAGTTGAGAAGGATAAGCTGAAGGATAGAGAAGAGTTTAAGAATAAGAGAGCTAAGACATCAGGGAACGAGTTCAGAGCTAAGCCTGCCCATTCTCAGGGTAGTATGGTGCAAAGGGGTAGTAAGCCTCCTGCATGTGCTAAGTGTGGTAGGAACCACCCAGGTATTTATCATGAGGACTATACTGTTTGATTCAAGTGTGGTCAGGCTGGACACTTCATGAGAGAGTGTCCAAAGAACAAGCAGGGAAATGGTAATGGAGGCAATAGAGCCCAGTTGTCATCAGTTTCTCCACATGATAGGGCTGCACCTAAAGAAGCCACTTCTGGTACTGGCGGAGGAGCAAACCGCCTCTATGCGATCAACAGTCGCCAAGAGAAAGAGGATTCGCCAGATGTTGTCACTGGTATGATTCAAGTTTTTGACTTTACTGTTTATGCTTTGCTAGACCCAAGAGTGAGTTTACATTTTTGTAACTCCTTATGTTGCTATGAATTTTGATATTATTCTTGAGCAACTTAGCGAATCATTCAGTGTTTCTATACTTATTGGTGAGTCCATTCTAGCAGAAAGTGTCTATCGTGATTATCCCATTTCCATCAATCACAAGAGTACCATGGCTGATTTAATTGAGTTAGACATGGTAGATTTTGATGTCATTCTTGGTATGGACTGTCTTCGTACCTGTTATGCCTCAGTTGATTGTAAAACTCGAGTAGTCAAGTTTCGGTTTCCAAATGAGCCAGTCTTAGAGTGGAAAAGCAGTTCAGCAATGCCTAATAGTCGTTTTATTCTGTACCTAAAGGGAAGGAAGTTAGTTTCTAAGGGGCATGTCTATCACCTAGTCTGAGTTAATGACTTTAGTGTTGAGATACCTCCTATTCAGTCAGTTCCTATAGTAAGAGAGTTTCCAAAAGTTTTCCCTGATGATCTACCCGGAGTCTCTCCTGAGAGAGAGATAGACTTCGACATAGACATCATTCCAGATACTCATCCTATCTCTATTATGCCATATAGAATGGCACCAGCAGTTAAAGGAGTTGAAAAATCAGTTGAAAGTAAGGGAATGTGATATTCCATAAACAGCATTCAGGGCCCGTTATGGTCATTATGAGTTTTTGGTCATGTCATTTGGTTGACTAATACACCAGCAGCGTTCATGGACCTTATGAGTAGAGTCTTCAAACCTTACTTGGATATGTTGTTATCGTCTTCATTGATGACATACTAATCTATTCAAGGAATGAAGAAGATCATGTTAGTTATCTCAGAATAGTTCTTCAGACTTTGAAAGATAGAGAGTTGTATGCCAAGTTCTCTAAGTGTGAGTTTTGGCTTGAATCTGTGGCATTCCTAGGCCACATTGTGTCTGGAGAGGGAATTAAAGTTGATACTCAGAAAATTGAGGTAGTGCAGAATTGCCCTAGACCCACATCTCCAACTGATATTAGGAGTTTCTTAGGATTGGCTGGCTATTATAGAAGGTTTGTAGAGGGGTTCTCATCTATTTCATCCCCTTTGACCAAGTGAACTCAGAAAATAGTGAAGTTTCAATGGTCTGAAGCTTGTGAGAAGAGCTTTCACGAATTGAAGACAAGGTCGACTATTGCCCCAATTTTGACCTTACCAGAAGGCACTCAAGGTTTTGTCGTGTATTGTGATGCATCTAAAGTTGGTTTGGGTTGTGTATTAATGCATAATGGCAAAGTTATAGCTTATGCCTCCAGACAGTTGAAAGTTCACGAGAAGAATTACCCAACCCACGATATAGAGTTGGCTGTTGTAGTATTTGCTTTGAAAATATGGCGCCATTATCTCTATGGTGTGCATGTGGATGTGTTCACTGATCATAAGAGCCTTCAATATGTTTTCACTCACAAAGAGCTTAACCTCAGACAAAGGAGGTGGTTAGAGTTACTTAAGAATTATGACATGAGTATTCTTTATCACCCAGGTAAGGCTAATGTTGTTGCTGATGCCTTGAGCAGGTTGTCTATGGGTAGTACCGCCCATGTTGAGGAAGAAAAGAGAGAGTTAGCAAAAGATGTGTATAGACTTGCATGCTTAGGAGTCTGACTTATGGATTCCACAGAAGGAGGACTAGTGGTGATGAATGGGGCTGAATCATCACTAGTGTCAGAAATTAAATAAAAACAAGACCAAGATCCCATTTTGCTTGAGTTGAAGGCAAATGTTCAAAAGCAAAGAGTATTAGCTTTTGAACAAGGGATATAGTGTTTAGAGATATCAAGGTAAATTGTGTGTACCTATGGTGGATGGACTCCAAGAGAGGATCACGGAGGAAGCTCATAGCTCCAGATATTCCATTCATCCGGGTTCCACAAAGATGTATCGTGACTTGAGAGAAGTTTATTGGTGGAATAGTATGAAGAAGGGCATTGCAGAATTTGTCGCTAAGTGTCGAAGTTGCCAACAAGTGAAAGTAGAGCACCAAAGGCCCGGTGGTTTGACTCAGAATATAGAACTTCCAAAATGGAAATGGGAGATGATCAATATGGATTTCATCACCGGTTTGCCAAGGTCTCGCAGACAACATGATTCTATTTGGGTGATTGTCGACAGAATGACAAAATCAGCCCATTTTCTACCGGTAAAGACTACATATTCAGCAGAAGATTATGTCAGGTTATATATTCAAGAAGTGGTAAGACTTCATGGAGTCCCAGTCTCCATTATTTCATATAGAGGTGCACAATTTACTGCACAATTCTGGAAATCTTTTCAGAAAGGTTTGGGTTCGAAGGTGAACTTAAGTACTGTCTTTCATCCTCAGACAGATGGGCAAGCAAAGCTCACTATTCAGACTTTAGAAGATATGTCGAGGGCTTGTGTGATTGATTTCAAAGGGAATTTGGATGATCACCTACCTCTCATTGAGTTTGCTTACAACAACAGTTATCACTCTAGCATCCAAATGGCTCCTTATGAAGCTCTTTATGGGAGAAGATGCAGATCTCCTATTGGATGGTTTGAAGTTGGTGAAGCAGGGTTGATAGGACCAGATTTGGTTCAACAAGCTATGGAGAAGGTGAAAGTGACTCAAGAAGGGTTGAAAACGGCACAGAGTCATCAAAATATCCTACACTGATGTTAGGAGAAGGGCGTTAGAGTTCGAAGTAGATGATTGGGTATATTTGAAAGTTTCACTCATGAAGGGTGTTATGAGGTTTGGTAAGAATGGGAAGATTAGTACCCGGTATATTGGACCTTGTCGCATAGCCAAGAGGATTGGCAATGTAGCTTATGAGTTGGAGCTACCACAGGAATTAGCAGCGGTTCATCCGGTATTTCACATCTCCATGTTGAAGAAGTGCATGAGAGATCCTTCATTGATCATACCAAATGAAAATATTGGGATCAAGGATAGCTTATGTTATGAGGAGATTCCTGTTCAGATTCCAGATCGCCAAGTGCGCAAGTTGAGAACAAAAGATGTAGCATCAGTCAAGGTCTTTTGGAGGAACCAATTTATTGAAGAAGCTACTTGGGAAGCTGAAGAGGACATGAAGAAGAGATATCCACATCTCTTTGAATCCGGAGGAAATGCAGACCAAGGTACTAATTTTCTTCTTGGTGCTCTTTAAATCATGTGTGAGCATGTTGTTTGTTTGCATTTACTTGATGGGTGTTTGAATTTGATGTTACACCCTAAGCCTAGTAAGAGTAATCTCATTCGAGGACGAATGTTCCCAAGGGAGAGATAATGTAATGTCTCGCAACTAGAAAGAACTAGAAAGAAGTTTAAAATCTGGAAATAGTTACTTTTGGAAAATAGGAGGAAATCTAGAAAATGTTAAGTAACTTAAAGTGAGTTTTTGGTCAACTTGAAACGACCATAACTACTAGCTCAGGATGAGTTAGGTGTAGTTCCAGATATGATTGGAAATCTCTTGGAATGATCTTTCCAACGCCACCAACTTTGCGCGATTCCAAGTTAGTATGAGTGAGTTATGCCCTTTGGAAGTTGGGCTATTGGATTAAGGAGATGTCCAATCCGGAATTTTAAGGGGTATTTTAGTCTTTTCATTGCCCTATTATTTTAATCCATTTTTAGGAGTTTAATATGGGTCAAATCAGATTTTAGTCAGTTTTAGAATTTGGGATTTCACGCTACGGCTAAGGAGAAAGGAGAAGAGAAGAGAAGAAGGAGAAAAGGGTAAATTCATCAGAGAGTTGGTGTTTCGCCAAGAATTTACTTCTACCAGGTTTGTGAGGCTTCCATAACGTTGGGATCGTTCTCCCACGAGCCAAACATATTTATTTCAGCATGGATTTGTTCTAAAAGAGTTTGAAAGTTGAAAATTCTTGATACCTATTCTTGTTTGTGATGTTATTCTTGAATTTGACTAAGTTGGGAAGTCTCTGAGTTCGTACGTCGCATTATAGAGTCGTTTCAAGTTAGGTTCTTAGGTATTTTTGTTGGGTATCTGTACCTAAAAGTAATTTGAGAAAAAGAATCGAATTTAGGCGAATTGGGGTTAGAAAACGAAGAAGAAATTTCGTCAGACGAAATCCAAGGGTGATGGCGCGTCGTGGAGTGGGTTCCCAGATTTGGGAATTTCTGTTTCGCGTCGCGGAGCTGTCACGGAGTCTTTTGCCTCAAAAGACATTTTCGAAACCAAAAATTAAATATGTCTTCGCGTCGCAGACCCACCTTCAAATATTGATTTTCGGTATTTTCTCATGTTTAGCTATCTAGAATCATTCCTAAACAACATGAGATCTTTCCAATCACAAATCAAAATCCTTGAATCCATAATTCAATTCAAGGATCAGTTAAAAGTCATGTCAAGAGTAGTTAAGGTCAAAGTCAAGAGAAGTCAAGAGTCAAGTTAAGGTAAGTTCTTAAAGTTTTCAAAAGTCTTTCACAAATGTTTTAACTTTGTTTTAAGATTTAAGTTTTGAGTTTAGTAAAGAAGTAAAGTTGAAGTTTTTTTATTCAAAGAAGTATATGGGGACTATGTATTCCCAAGAGATTTAAAAATGTTTTCACATTTTAATAAGAACGAAAACTGAGATTTCCAAAGAGCCTTCGGGCTAGTTTTCAGAAAAGAGTAATAGCTTTCTAAATGAACAAGAAGGGAAACTGAGATTTTCAAGATAGCCTTTGAGCTAAGTTTTTGAGCACTAATCTCAAATCACAGAAGAAGTATGTTTTTTTTAAACACAAAGAGCTAATATAATATAATATTTTTGGGAGTAGTTTTTAGATGAATCCTTTTCGCATAGACTAGTGGATCCACTTAGTAATTCAGGTCCTATACCTTTGGCCGGGTATAGGATGCGCTTGCACCGTGAGGAAGATTGATGTATCATCACAATAGCTCTTATGTGATAGTTGTCGGTTAGATAAACTCCCACAACAGTAATTGCATGGTTCCTCAAGGGGTTCTGCTTAGTATAAATACTTTGAGAGGGAGCATGGTATGTCTTTTATGATATTATGATTATGAGTTGACATCATGTTTTAAACAGTTTTCTTTATTTTCTTTATATTTGCACTTGTTTTAAACTGCTTCATAATGAAATGAGTTCAGTTAAGTATTCATGAGTTGAGAAGAGTCAAGGTAAGTGTTTCTTTCATAATCTCTTTCAATCCTATGTTGTTTTAGCATTCCAACTCGCATACTCATACATTTAATGTATTGATGCCAGTTGGCCTGCATCGTTTTATGATCCAGACACAGGTAACTAGGATCGGCATTCCAGCGCACCATTGATACAGTGAACAGTTCAGAGTCAGTCGGTGAGCCCCCTTTCATTCCGGAGGATCTATTTTCATTGCTTTCTAATTAGTTCATTAGGATGTTGTGGGGTTGTCCCAACATCCATCTCAATTGTTTTAGAGGCTTCACAGACAAACAGACAGTTAGTTAATTTATTTGTCTTTACTTTTTATTTCTTATGTTAAAGGCTTGAGTTTGCCTAAATGGCCAGTTGAATGTTCCTTTATAACATTCTAGTTTCTTCGTAGATGTTTTATGTAATGAGTTAAGTCTTCCACTGAGTTAGTAAGTCTGTCCAAGGGTTCGCTTGGGGCCAGCAATAGTCTTCGAGTGTCAGTCCCGCCTAGGGTGTAGGCTCGGGGCGTGACAAATACATCAATTAAACTCTCTACACACTTGCATTAAATTATAGTTACAAGTGAAATTATATAATTGCTAATCATACATTTTTTGGGTTCGATAATCCGACTCTTAAGAGTCAGTATATTACTTGGTTTCAGCTGGCAATTATGTCCTCTAAATTTTGAGTGTACACAAGTAGGACATTAAACTTGTATAAAATTGAACAAGTAGACACACATGTTCTACGTAATATAATATATGTAAGACACAAAATTACCATGTAGAATGCCACGTAGGATGCCACGTAGGATGAATGTGTCTATTTATTCAATCTCTATATATATATAAAGCTAGATAAAAAAGAAGTGATGTGGCACCTCTCAATGGCCAAGAATCATATTTATCTTTTTTGTGGTTTTTTTGATATTCTTTTTCTATTTTTTTCAATTATTTTATTTTATAAAATCATCTCTTTAATTCATACCTCTTCAATTACATAATTAATTTAGTAACATCTATAACTTCTAACCTTTCATATTCATAACCTTCAAATTATTTAATATACAATTTTATAACTCCTTAAAATCACACTTATAAAAACCTATTTTGAGACATGTATGGTAATTGTTTTTTTTATTGTTTTTTTTTATTCTTCATCTTTTGTCTCATTGGTTGGTTAAGTTTTTCTCTTCTTTGATCTGATTTTACAGGAGAGATATCTATAGTGAAGAATATTAGACATTTCTACATAATTTGCTTTTACGAGGTAAAATTATTCGATATGCATACTATAATTATCACTTTTTCTATTGTAATTATATATTTAATTATTTATTTGGATTCTTGATTATATGAATCATGAGTTTTCTTTTCGAAAAAATTATTTGATTATTTCTCTTTGTTTCTCTTTGTAGGTTCCTTCTTTCTTCTTTAACTCATAACTAAATATTCTTTAAGGTTTTTACTTGATTAGTTAATTTTATATTTATGTTTTTTTTTGTTTAAGGTTAACTTACCGTGTTTTCAGGTCTGGATATTTTTAAAAATAAAAGTAGAAAAGGGAGTTAATATATACATGTATGCTACTCAAGAAAGCATGTAGATGTAATTTTATAGTTATGTGGATCAACTTTTTATTAATTATAATGATAGAACATGGGAATGTAAAGTTAATTAATTTTCAAAATACAGTATAATTCATAGAAAAATTGACTATTAATATGTAACTTTATGATCTTCTTATTTTAATATTTATTATTATTATTATTATTATTAGAAGTTCTTAAGTTTTTGATTCCCTCTTTTTTTAAAATAAATAAATTAATTAAATAGTAATTCTATTAAATATTTAACATTTGTTGTTTGAAAGATTAATACTAATTAGGAGTATATAGGTTTCCGTATAGTGCTTAAGTGAGTCTTCACTATTGGAAATGTCTATTGATTATAGTGCTTTAAGATAGTGTGTTATTGCAAAATTTATTAAAATTTACTTTTGTAAATGATAATAATAATAAGTATTATTTTTAAAAAACGTGTTTCATGAGTTACCAAAAAACAAATTCTATCTATTTGCATTCTCTACATAAATATCATGTCTCCTCAACTTCCTTTTATTTAATTTTTCATGATTAATCAATCTATAAATATCAATTCTCCATGGAGTTGTTTAAAAAATAATCTCATTCTTTAAAAGAATTAAATGGAGAGCACAACCAAGGAAGGAAAAAAGTTGTACAATACATTAATTTTTCAAAAGAAAAATATCAACAATATCATGTAACATTATACGTTAATGAACTTACGTATATGAAATTACTTTCTGTACAATTACACCATCCTAAACTAATCCTTTACACCTTTTCATTTACTATATTTGCATAATAAATTAATAACATATCTTTCATAATAAATAAATAACAATACAAATCCCCAACTTTCCTCCAATTATTTATCAAAATCTTGCCACTTATCTTTAAACATTTAACAAATTCAAAAAATTAATTCATAATTTAAACAATTGAGTGGAAAGCACAACCAACAAATGAAAAAAGTGGTATAAATACCACAAACAAAATTAAAAATATCAAAGCACACCGTTTATTTTCATAGTCACCATCTACTCATAATGGTTAATTGAGGTTAGTTTTTCAAATGTTCAATATTATTATATTTAAATTACATTTTATTGCAACACTTTATCCTTTGTTTGACTTTGACAAATACTTATACAGAAGTACTACAATTGATAAGAAAATTATGGATCATCCCCACCAAATTAGTTCGTAGAGTTGTCAAGGTAAAATATTAATGTTAATATTCATAACTATATTAAGTTGTATTTCTATACAATTAGCAAAACATTTATTTTTGAATACAGATGCAACTGCAAAATCAAGCAAAGCGGTTAACGTGATGTATGAAAATATTATGCAATAGCGAATTGCATATTTCAGAAAGAAACAAGAGCGATTAAAAAAAAATATATACATAGGAATTTCACTAGATCAATATTACAAAGAATGACATGACATTTTTTATGTATTGGTTTCAATGTAATACGGAAATGAAATAATTTTTTTATTAGAGAATCTATTCTCTAAAAATCAATCTAATAACAAATGATAGCACGTTGTTGATGTATTTCTTTATATTTTTTTACTGTTATTTTACATGGAAAACCATTTCAGAAACATTCACAAATGTATGCATAATAGATATTACAATATAAAAGTTCAATCTCCTTGGTATCTTAATAAAAAGCAAGGAGGACCATCAAAACATACTAACAATTCCCCAATTCAGTGCAATGGAAATAAAATAATTTTCAATAGAGCATGTATCATTTCAAATGAAGAGATAATGATGCGGTTGGATAATATAATGATATAATTAATTCACAAGAAAAGTTAATCTAACACATATTTTTTTAACCCTCACGCGAAGCGTGATCATGTTCTCTAGTTTTATATAAGTTTAAGCGACTGGGCTGATTTGCTCGGCTGAAAGTGCAAGTTGTTAGACCATTTTAGCATAGGGTGTCATTTTTTGTGTCATTCTTATATTCATCTCTCATCTGCAAAGAGATTCTGTCATTTCATTAGGTGAGTTGGGCTGATTTTAGGGGCTGAAAGTGCAAGACTTTGAGGGGGTGTTATTAAGATTTAGAAAAGAGCAATTTTAATAAATAGCTATAATTTTGGATTATAATTATGAATAATAGCCATAATTTATCTAATTATAATTAATAGAAACAATTCTAGAAAGGGAGATACGAGTGAGATCGAGAGAGATAGAGGAGAGATGCAATCAAATTGTTGTATCTCAAATCTCAATTGAAATTGAAATACACAAACCACATATATACAAATACATATATAAATAATATCCCCTCTCTCCCGAATCTCACTTGTCTCCCTCCTCTCTCTCCCAATCTGCAATATACATGTATTAACAATATATATTGTGTCTATATTATAACTATTATTTTTGCAACAATGCTTATGCACTCTGTATATAACATTATACATAATTTATCAATCTTGTATAATAATGTATAAGAGTTGTTTATGCACATTTCTGCACCATTAAATAAAATTATACAATATTATATAAATTTATCAAAAATAGTATTTTGTCCTTACGAACTTCAATCACAAAACTCCATCCTATCAAAATGAGGCAATTTTTCTTCAAATAGCTTCGAAGTTTAATTATAATTTCAAAATGATATCTACCATAATAAACCACAATCATCAATCTTTCAAATAATTTCAAACAAAATCAAAACCCAATTGTAAGTTTTCATCAAGCTTTTAAAAGCACCCATAAATATATTAAACACGTGTTCAATTATAGTATCATTTTTACTTCTTGCTCAAAGCTGAGCGATTCAGTTTTATTTTTTTTATTTTTTTTGCTCATAGTTAAGTGATTACATTATATATAAATATATAATATACTCTTTACTCGCTAGTTGTTGAGCGTTTTTGTATTTTTTTTTTATGAAACTGACTAACAACCCAGCAGTTGCCTTTTATTTACTTATTACTACTCCCCTCCAACAATAGTTGTCCACTATTGACTTGACACACCCCTTAAGAAACTATAATTAGAAGAGTAATTTTACTATATCACCATTTGAATATAATAAATACAATGTCTTGAAAAATGTAATTAGGAAATGCCTATAATTAATGATAAGGGTAAATTAGGAACTAAGTATAAATTATCCATGGATTTCATAAAGCTGGCAAGTATTGTTGGACATCTATTTTTAGTATAGTGGACAAGTATTGTTGGACGTAGAAAGTATTTTTTTTAAAGGGAAAAATGACAAATATACCCTCGAACTATCGCAAATGGTATGCAGATACCCTCCGTCATACTTTTGGGACATTGGTGCCCCTGCCGTTCAAAAATTAGAGCATATATACCCTTTATACTAACAGACATACACATGTCATAACTTATCCACCGACCCGACATTTATTAAATATCGGATCGACGGATAAAATTGTGACACGTGTCTCTATTTAGTCTTCCGTTAGAGTGAATGACATATATGCTCTAGTTTTTGGATGGGGGCACCAATGTCCCAAAAATATGACGGAGGATATATGCATACCATTTACGATAGTTCGAGGGTATATTTATCCTTTTTTCCTTTTTAAAAATATTACTTGCTGGGTACCCAACATTTTATTTTTTAAAATTGCCCTGTTTACCATAATTAAGCACTCCACATTAATCATTAATCATCATCATACATATATGAGAACCCTAGGCCCGCCTACGCGGCGTCATCACAAACCAGGATTTCCTTTTAATTTATTTATTTTCAAAACTAGCCTTCCCCTTTCAAGAAAAATTGTGACTTTTATGAAGAGTTGTGACTTTTATGAACAGTTGTGACTTTTATGAAAAGTTGTGACTTTTATGAAAGGTTATGACCTTTTCGAAGGGTAGTAACTTTTCCAAAGAGTTGTGACCTTTTCGATAAGGCACAATAAACATTTGTTCACACTTCCCTTTGTTGTCTATAAATAGAGGAATTTCCTCTCATTATAAAACAATGAAAATTCTGAACTTCTTCTTCTTCTTCTGCACAATTAAATATTCGTGTATTTTGATGTTGTTGAGTGGCTCACTGACACCATTGTCTTGTATCAATACACTAGTGAATAAAATCGTTCCATCCTGAGAGGATCAATTCCTTTAAACCTCGGGTACTAGAGGAGAATAATTTCCTTAAGGGGACACTGTATTTTCAGTGGGCTCGATTTTTCCTTTCTGTTTAACTCTATTGTTACAGATCCTGGTATATTTATTTACAGTCATTAATTTATGATTACGATATTAATTGTTGCTTTTGAGTACATGTTTTAAACTTTGTTGTTTATGTTTTTGCAAAGTTATTGTTATAAGTATTTGTTAGTACATATTAAATAACACACGTTAATTGAGTATTCACACAAGTTTTCTCTACTAAAATTGTTGAAGGTGCAATTCAAATATTCCATAAAAGATCTATACGACCATCTCTTGAAGACAAAATTCAAATTTGGTATGTCATTGTAAGGACATAAAGACCTTAAAAACTTTATCGCACCTTGATGTGCGAAGTGAGCCAGGAAAGAAGACAAAAATTAATAAACTTTTGACATGAGTTCAAGGATGTTCCGGCTGACCTATAGAGGAATATGACTGTTGACACCCAATTTTGGACCTTCACAATATAAATTTTATCATCAAGCTTCTTAAATTCCAAACGATTTGAAATAATTGACTTTATAAAATTCAAAATAGTTTTTCAAGTTATTTTAAATAATTTTGTCACTTTTTATAAATGTTTTTAAATAATATATATGTTTATATAATTTTGTATATATATAGTATGGTTTATGAATATTCGAAAACCGTCTCAAAAAGAGTTTGTTAAACATTTGGTTAATTAGTTTAGTTATATAATAGTTTACATTTTTTGAATTAATTAGTTTTTAATTAATGTTATTTGTTTTATTTCGTTATGATTAAAAAGTTCGTTAATTAATTAATATTAATTCATCTTATTTAGGTTCTAGCTGAATTTGTTAATTTAACTCAATTTGACTATTTCTTAAACTCCAAGATATAACCCATTTAGAGATCAAGTGTTGGGCCCTCTTCTTTCGATTTTCCAATAGCCCACTATTCTAATTCAATAATCCTAGCCCATATAACAATACAACTCAGCAGCTCACTAAAAAAGAAGAAAAAATTACAAAAATCCCACCTTTTAGTTTACTTATTACCATTATCCCCTATAAGTTTTATAAATTTTCAAAATCCCTCATTTTCGTGCATCAGATTAATGTACCAACGCTTATATTATTGTATCTCGCGCTAATGTATCAGCGCTTGTATTATTGTATCTCGCGCATCAGCTTAGTGTATCATGTATAAAATGTACATCAGATTAGTGTATCATGTATAAAATGTACATCAAATTAGTGTATCATGTATAAAATGTAATGTATCTTACTTAACAATTAATGTATCTCGCGCATCAAATTAATGTATCAGCGCTTATAATATTGTATCCGTTTTGAGGGATTTCTGTAATTATAAACTTTTAAGAGATAAATTGTAATTTTGTCTTAAAAGTATGTGATTTCTGTAATTTGCCCAAAAAAAACCCAACAATACATACATACAATACAACAACAGCCCATTCCCTTAAATACACCAACATTACAGCGATACCAAACACATATCAGTGACCCCATCTTGTTCTTCTTCTTTTTCACGCGTGACCAGACGCGAAACCCAGCTACCAGACGAACCCGAAATTGCGAACCCAGTCCTCGCGTGTGTTCTCTCCTCTCTCCCTTATCTTCTCCGTACGGAAATAATCTAGGTGTTGCAATTTCGATGATGGTTCGTCCTTGCTCCTCGAATCGGACGACTTCCTTCAATTTTCCGTTGAAGATTGTACAATTGGTACAATGGACAGCTTGTTTCGACCTTATCCTAAAAGAAGAATTCGAATTTCAAATTCAATTTGGCCCCATTTTCTCACCCGTTTCCCCTCCTAAACCGAACCCTAGCTGCCCTCTATATAAAGCTCTCTTCTACTCATTTTTTAGGGCTGGCCGCAACTCACATATAGAAAAAAATAGCTCATAAAGGGTCCAACATGAAATAGATATAAAGAATACATACGAAATACATTCAAAAATAGAGAAGAGATCAACTCTATTTTAGCTTCATTCCCTTGCTCGTTCATAGGAGTTTCTTGAAGTTTCACATCGTGGTTCTGGAAAGCTCTTCACCTAGAGTTTCCAGTCGCTGCCTGGAAAAAGGTAATACCTCCTCCTTTATAATATTTGCCCGTCTTTTATATTTCGAAATGGTTTTTGCAGTGTCTCGGAGATCTGTGTTGCTACTGTTTGTCATTGGATTCTTGGTATCCTGATGTGTTGTATATGTGTTCTTAAATGATTCCATTGTCTACTCGTGATATCGATTTCAACTTTGTCATTTCATGTTTAGTTCATGCTCATTCATACCTCATTTTAGTGTTAGTATTCATATTATATTTGTTGGGTTCATTTGAATGTATTAAGCAGTGATTATTGGTGTCTTATTATATATGTATTTTCTGTATAAGTTGTTGCTTGCCATGATTTTCATATTTTGAGCAAACATGCTAATTTCTTCCCCTACTCTTTTGTTAAAGTTACTAGTTTCAAATTTTTATTTTTATTTTTTCTTATTCATGTTTAAAAGTCATGCTTTTTGAATGGTCAGTAGTTCTTTCGAGACTCAAATATTTTCTTGCTACTGTGTGGTATCTTTGTTATTTTTTTGAGAAAAATAGTTAGGAGCATTTGAAATGGTCTTGTTACATATTAGAAATCCGTGGCATTAATTGATAGATTTTAATATTGGAATGGTCAAATATCAACCCTTAGCGTGTGTATTATAGTTACTGCAAAGCCTTAATATAAATTAATTTATCATGTTCATTTGGCAGTAGTTTTTTTTCTTTCCTTTCTTTTCTTGTAAATATTTATTCGTTATATGCTTAAACGGTGATATTTGAATGAATTGTTTTTTTCTGTTTGCCATGGTAGGAAGTTTAAATGTTTGGTCGTGCTATTTGTATCGTTAGTCTGATGCTACCTAGCTTTGGGATTCAATTTTGTTTAATTTTGACCAAAGTGCTGCTAAATTTCACTAGGCTGCCATGGATCCTTTTATTTCTTTTAACTCTTGATGCATAAATAAATGCTAGTAGTAGCTTATATCTTGGTTTGCACCTTTTGAGTTGTCTTTTCTCTTTCTGTAGTATTTGAAATTAGAACAGTAGCGCACATGTTTACAGCTTTGCGTATCTTGAATTCAATGAATTGTTACTTATGTGTTTTATTTATTTCTGTTGCATGTGAAATCTGTCCGAGTTCGTCACAAACTCATTCCTTTCCCTTGCATTTCGAGAAAGCTATGAAGGCTCAAATTCCCTTTATCGAAGAACAAGTCTTTGGAGTTGATGTACAGGTCCCGAAAAGCAGAAAAATGAGCTATATACATCCGATATACACCTAATGTATACAAAAATGGAAATTTGTTTAAACCCCAAAAGTAGCAACGAATTTGGCCCAAGAAAGGCCCAAATTCAACTTCTCTTCCTTACTCTTAAATTATTTAATTGCGATTATTTATTGCTTGTTGTTTATTAGCTCTAACTTTAGAATTATTAATTCCCCAAAAGATGAACTATATTCTTTATGTTAGTAAAACCTTTTACCAACTCGTGTACTTTATTTGGAAATCTTTAGTCAAAACTTTTTATATATTCTTCAATTAATTTAAAATAGTTTTCATACTTAATTAACCAAACGGAAAAGGGTCAAATATACCCCTATACTATTGCAAATAGTTTACATATACCCCTCGTTATACTTTCGGTCCAAATATACCCTTATCGTTATATTTTGGGCCAAATATACCCCTCATCCGTTAAATATTTGAATCTCAATCTTAAAATAGACAAGTGGAGGATTGGGATTAATTTGAAGTACCCATATCCTTTTGTCCAAACCAACACTCAAAATAACCCACTTAAACACTTTTTTGCCCAAACCCATTTATAAGCAAACAAAAGCACAACCAATTGTTTGTCAAAAACATTACTAATTGATTAGCTTCACGTAGTACATGAATTTGGTATTTATAATTCTTGTTTGAATTTTGTTTGCCAATCAAAAATACAAAACGTTGAAAAAAATTCCAAACTTTTTAAAAATAGTTCACGGTATGTTGTTCCTATTGAGTTTATCTCGATTTAATTCTGAAATTTTTGAAAGTTCGACTGATATGGTGCTTGAAATTTCATTGGTTTCGATTCACCTGCTAAAATTATAAGGCACATTCGATGGAGAAATAGAAAACGAGATTGTTGGGTCTTCGAATCGACATTCATATTTATGGCCGAATTATTTCTAAAATTTGTGAATGGAAATTGTTGTAAATCAATGGAATATTGAAAATTATTTGGGTTAGTGTTTTTTTTTAATTGAGATTTTCTCTTGACGGAAATTATTGAGCTAAATTCAGTTTTGGCCTTTCGGGTTCTTTAAATTTGACGATGAGTTTAAAAAAAATTCTAAGTTATTCAATATTGTTTCACTGTTGACTCATCAAAATTTCAAGTTGTTGAGATTTTGAAGTGATTGTGTGTTCGGATGTTGAGAATCATGAACTTAGATGAATACGGTTATTATTGAAGCGATAAAAATTGAATAGAAGATTGTTATTTTCGTGACATTACTCCATTGTTGTTTGTTGATATTAGAAGCTTTATTTGGGTTGGGTTATGAGTTACTTTGGGTGGTTGTTTGGACAAAAAGGATATGAGTACTTCAAATTAATCTCAACCCTCCACTTGTCTATTTTAAGATTGAGATTCAAATATTTAACTGATGAGGGTATATTTGGCCCAAAGTATAATGGTAAGGATATATTTAACCGGAAAGTATAACGAGGGGTATTTATAAACTATTTGCAATAGTACAAGGGTATATTTGACCTTTTGCCCAAATTCAAAATACATAGATAATTAATTCTAAAAATTTAAATTTATTAAATCCATTAATATAAGGCAAATATCAAGGATTATATCTATGTTTGATTTATTTTATTTTATTATATTATTAATAAAAGACAAAAACATGTATATCTTGGTCATGTAATTTAATTAGTTTCATTTTATTACTCTTAAAATAATGAATGTATCTATTATCAATATATAATGTATCCAACAACTAAACACTTCGATACATGAGTATCATACAAGTACATTCATATGTATCATAGAAGTATCTACTATTAATTTCATGTATCTATTTATATGATCTAATAGTAATTTCATATATATATTTATATGATTTAATATTATTTCATGTATCTTTTATATGTATAATTTGATGTATCCAGTATCAATTTCATACGTTATATTCAAAAACATGTATCTCAGATAAATATGAAAATAGTTAGATACATTGTAATAACACAACAAATATATATATGATAATATCAAGAGACATGATAGAAGACCATATGCATATGGCAAGACTAGGATACATGTACAAATTGTGTCAATACATGCGTAAATTTTCAATAATATGCAAACATCCAATTTATTTATTAGATACATACACACTTAATAAGATACACTGATAAAAACCAGATACATATAATTGTATCTCAATAATGTATAAGATACATTAATAATATGTCAAATACATGCATAAATCACAGCTTATTGAAACCTTCCGATTATTTTCGTGGCTGATCAGGGAATCTTACTGCGATGGTGTTTGCTTCACCTTTTGATTCATCAGTGTTGCTCACTATGCCTAGATCCGACGGGAGAAGTGACGCAAAGTTTCTTGATTGACTTATAGTAAACAAGGTATGCAATTGATACTATCGTCAATATCGAACTTGATAAATCTTTTGGACTTGAAATCTCTGCTTAGAACGATACCCATTACCTCTCGTGTGAGAGGTGTCCCCCCTTGCGAGAATAAATGGTGGATTCGTGGGGAATTGATTTGAGAGTGAGAAAATTAAAAGTTAAGAATTTGATGATGTGTGAGTTGACAAGCTGTAGAGCATCCATTTTAATGGAGTGTTTCTTCTCAGTAAATTTTGACTCTTCAAGGAAAAAGGAAGAGGAAAGTTAGAGTTTGAGTTTTACCCTAACTCATACTATCTTTAGAGAAAGATATTTGTTTTTAATTAAAACACTAATTTTAGAGCTTAAATGTAAAAATAAATTATCAATCCTAGTTTTAAGGGATATGAGTATTGATTGTATCTTCAATATGTATGGTATCAAATATTAAAAGTGGTAATATATGTAATTGGTTTAAAAATAGAGGTAAAACTAATATATCTGATAGTGATGTATGTCTAATAAAATAGTTTATCCATTTTTAATTTTTTTTTAAAAAAAACTATCAAGTTATCAATTCGATATTGATTTTTAATATTGAGTTATTGGGTAAACCGATATAACCCATTAAGACTATAGTAATTACTACTTTACCCGTACATAAATATTTAAATATTAATCTCAATACCTTACTAGTTACTATTTTTGCCCTTTAGCCTTCACACTTCATATTGATTTTGAATTCACAGTTGCACATTATACAAAGTAAAAATTATGTTCCTCTTAGTTTCTCTTTGCTAATACTTGTATAGTTCATTTCATGTTAGTTATTATTGTTTCTAATTTATGAGCATTTGTAAAGTTATATTATTGACTTATCGCGTTAAATTATTGGAGAAGTCGTATATTTATTTTATAAACATTTTCTTATTGGTTAAATAAAAAATTGAATAAAAAAAATCTTATTGGTTTAGCGTATTTAAAAACCAAAAATCTATAAAGCGAATCAATAATATATATATAATCAAACTGAATCGAACCGATCAATGTATAATCCTAATGTCAAGTTAATAGTGGATAACTAGTATTAGACTGAGCGATTAATATGTAATATTTAACCAAAACAATAATAAAACGTGGCAGCTTCAAATTAAAGGACTAAGATTCATCAATTTAAGATAAAATAACAAATTTAGTGTTTACTCTTATCATCTTTGTTCTTTTGCAGCTCTGCTTCGTCTTCTACTCTGGTGAACATTCCCGATTTTGTTTGAGCGGATCCGACACAGATCCAAAGAGGTGAATTTAGCACCATTCAGATTTACTGGGAATTGTGAAGGACAATCGGATTGCAGAGTTGATTAAAGACTCCGGTTGTGTGTTTGGATCTTGCTCCTTCCAAATCAAATCATTCGTGCAAAATACTTTGGATTACATCAACCAGCAGGTATTTTACTTGTCTCTATCAACAAGTTGTTTGCAGAACAAGGGTTTTCTGCTCATGATCTCAATCTCTTTTCCCTTTTCTTTTTTTCCATATTCTGATGTAGTTAGTTTCTGAATTTTGACTCATCCTTATTAAATTCCTAATTGTTAATTGTTAATCCCGAGGCAATTACCTTCGCATTCATAATTATTAAGTGGTCCTTACTATCAAATGGTGGCATTATCTGTTAGCTGAGACATATAATCTTGGCTGGCACTTACCAAATATTACTACTTTGAAGCAGAATAGAGTGTTTCACTTTGGATTTTCAAAACCCTTAAAAGTTCTGGCATTCTTTCTTTCTCTTCAGATCAACCATCAAATCCAAAGAGGGTGATGAAATTTAATAGGCTGTTATGATGGGTCACACAGATTTCTCGGTTGTCCAAAAAAAAATTATAATATACTTGAGTT
Organism: Solanum chiquidenum; assembly: GCA_029582725.1. Classification (NCBI taxonomy): domain Eukaryota; kingdom Viridiplantae; phylum Streptophyta; class Magnoliopsida; order Solanales; family Solanaceae; genus Solanum; species Solanum chiquidenum. Next base: position 11,036 of record JAJOOS010003652.1, on the reverse strand, counting down.
AGTTAGGTTGATGGGAATAGAAAAATTATCTGCCTAGAAAGATCAGAGTAGAGAATTTGCAAATGCTTTTCAGGTTTTATGTAAAAAGGATCAAAGAGATCATCCCCCAGTTAGATCAATGGATACTATAGCTTGTAAGGAACATAACTTATTTCAGTTTTCTTTATTTTATCAAACTTCCATTAAGGATCTTTGTTTTATTCATCAGATATTATTGGGAGAAAACCAAGAGTTCTCTGGCTTTTCCTGATTCACATTCATCTTTGATCAATTTCCACACTTATTGTCCTTTCCTGTTGAAATCATTTCTCTACCTTGGGATTACTGCAGTGAACCCATTGATAAAAATGTGATTTCTGTAAAATAGAGTTTAGGGACAAGTATTAGGATTCATAAAGTCCATCATTTATTTGTACCAATGGATCTTGTCGGCTTAAACATGTCTAGAAAAAAATAGTTTTCTCAAGATTTGGTTGAAAGTCTCATTCCTTGTCTTGAAATTTTTAGTTAAACTTGGGAAATATATGAGGCATTAGATAGGAACTGAATGTTCTGTACAGGGTTATGTCACGTCAGTATCAGTCCTGATCATTTATAGATGGATTCCAAACTTTTTCTCTGAAGTTGATAGTTGTTCTCTTGTATAATCTATCTTATGAAATACCCCAATGATAAAGTTAAATGGATAACAGATTTTTCTGTTTGGTGGAAGTTCTTTCAGGATATTCACTAAAAGGGTGACACGACGTTGAATTTGGAATAGAGGGGGTTGGAAGCTTTACTTAGGTATTTTGCTCAATTTGTTTTTCAAAATTACTCTTTTGTGTTTATGAAACTTTAAAATCTTAGCTTTTCTGTAGTTCTCAAGAAACAGATAAGGAGAAAGAGATGTTATCAAGTTTGCTTGCATCTTACATGATCTGCTTATAGTATCCTATCATTGCCATAGTTCACCCATTTCCTAGTAAGGCATATCTTTGTCTTTACTCTGAGAAAATGTAGAGTATTACATTTGGGATAAGTTTGTAACCTGAGAAACTGCTCCAACCACCAAATCTGATATCGTGAGCTTGTCATTCTGTTCATCTAACAGTCTTGAGTTTTAGAACTTAGCATTGTCGTGCCAACTTAGAATCATATTTCTGTTTTGCAACAAACAGGGACTTCCTAATTTTGCAGGTTCGGTGTTTTTAACTTTACATGAATGATCGATTGTTCTGTGATTTTCAGGCAAATGAAACGTTGTCTTGAAGTTTGGAAGATGGGCACTGTCAATTACGTGGAGGCGCTAAAGCTGCAAGAGAAACTGGCATCTGATAGAAAAGCTCTTAAAATTACTGATACCTTATTATCTCTACAACATCCACCGACATATACAGTTGGCAAAAGGGAAACAGTTCATAATCTACTCATTCCTGATTCAGAGCTCAAGTCCATGGGGGCAGAACTTCACTATACACAAAGAGGAGGTGACATTACTTTTCATGGTCCTCACCAAGCAATCTTATATCCCATTATTTCGTTGAGAGATATTGGTTTGGGGGCTAGAAAGTATGTTGAGAAGCTTGAGCTAACCATGATTGAATTGGCATCTATGTACGGTGTGAAAGCACAAGCTGGACAAAAATGTGAAACTGGGGTTTGGGTTGAGGACAGAAAGATTGGCGCAATTGGAGTTAGAATTTCATCTGGGATCACATCTCATGGATTAGCATTCAACATGGATCCTGATTTAAACTACTTTAAGCATATCGTACCTTGTGGGATCATAGATAAAGATGTTACCTCTTTGAAGAAAGAGGCAGATGTAGAGCTTCCTGCTGAAGAAGTGATACAGGAGCAGTTGATCGCTTGTTTTGTAAAAACATTTGGGTACCACAATGTCATTTTGAAAGATCAGTATGCTGATACATAACGTGACTAATTTTTGTATAAGTAGACATTGTTCATTTATTGATCAGATTATCATTCTGGACGAGTTAGGGACGATTTCAAAAGCAGATTTCTTCGATACAAACTGGCTAGATGTTTCATTTTTGAAAACAAGAGGAACTTTTGATTTTCATTTCCAAGCTTTTCATTACATTTCAAGCAAAAACCTACTGAACCAACTGGCTACTACATCTCACTTTCAGCATGAAGGTGAAAATAGAAAAAGTAATACATTAAGCCCTTTCACCCCTAATACGCCTAGCCAATTGCATATCCTTAGGCATAATCGTAACTCTTTTAGCATGAATTGCACACAAATTAGTATCCTCAAAGAGACCGACCAAGTAGGCCTCAGCAGCCTCCTGAAGTGCAGCCACAGCACTGCTCTGGAATCTCAAATCCGTCTTGAAATCCTGTGCAATTTCTCTAACCAATCTTTGAAAAGGTAGCTTTCGGATCAAAAGCTCAGTGCTCTTCTGATACTTGCGGATCTCACGAAGAGCCACTGTTCCTGGACGGAAACGGTGAGGCTTCTTCACTCCTCCAGTGGCCGGCGCTGATTTCCTTGCAGCTTTGGTAGCCAACTGCTTCCTTGGTGCCTTTCCTCCAGTGGATTTTCTTGCTGTTTGCTTTGTTCTTGCCATTGCTTTGGATCTTCAAGTCTAGAGAGAGAAAAGCTGATGTGTTAATGGTGATTGTGTTGAGGAAGAGAGATGTATATATATAGAGAGAGACAGATTAGAATAAAGTGGAGGGACAAATTGAAAATTTGAAATTTTAGTGGAAAAATTATTGGTTGCACGAATATGAACCGTTGATTGTGTAGAAATGAACGGTGATTATTTGGTTTCAGATAGGTGACGCGGATTATGATCCATGTGCTTCTGCCCTCTATAATTTTTATAACACCTTGTTTGGATGGTTGTTGTGTTGTGTATTGTTTAGGACGAAAATTTTTATGGTGGTAGAGGCACAAGTATGACATGGTGTGTGAGGAATTATTTTTTAATAAAAAATGTGTATGTCCTACTTTTTTATTTATAATATTATTTATCTCTTCTACCTTTACTTATTTTTTACGGAAAAGGGCCAAAAATACCCCTGAAGTATAGGAAAAGGTCTAAAAATATCCTTCATCCATCTTTTGGTCTAAAAATACATTTCTACTCATCTTTTTGGTCTAAAATTACCCTTTCATCCACCTTTTTGCTCATTTATACCTTTGCAACTAACAACCCTCTCTCTTTTTTTTAAATACTTATTTTGTGTCATTTTCTTATTGAACGAAATAAAAATTCATCTCTATTAATTTTTTCCATAATTTATCCAAATCAAAACAATATATCTTTTCAAGATCCAAAAATATATTTTATTAAATCTAGTAATTTCTATTTTCTATAGCTTTTTTCCAAAAAAAAATTGTTTTAGATAATTAAAATATTTTTAAAAATATTAGTCATGCCACAATTACAGGGACATAATATATTAATATAAATCCTAAAAAAAAGTTGTTCCAGTTGGTGCACCAGTCCAAGATTTGATCACTAATGACGCGGACGACAAGATTATTAGTCAAAAAAATTAAATGATCTTTTTTTTTTATAAAAAAAAAGATAGACATTTTTTTTCATAAAAAAAAAGATAGACATTTTTTTTCATTTTTTTAGGATTTATATTAATATATTATGTCCTTGTAATTGTGGCAAGACTAGTATTTTTAAAAATATTTTAATTATCTAAAACAATTTGTTTTTTTGGAAAAAAACTATAGAAAATAGAAATTACTAGATTTAATAAAATATATTTTTTGGATCTTGAAATGATATATTATTTTAATTTGGATAAATTATGGGGGAAAATTAATAGAGGTGGATTTTTATTTCATTCAATAAGAAAATGACACATAATAAGTACTTAAAAAAAAGAGTTGTTAGTTGTAAGGGTATAAGTGAGCAAAAAGATGGATGAAAGGGTAATTTTAGATCAAAAAGATAAGTAGAAGGGTATTTTTAGACCAAAAGATGAATGGAAGTTATTTTTAGACCTTTTCCTGTACTTCAGAGGTATTTTTGGCCCTTTTCTGTTTATTTTTTATGAATAAAAAGTTTTGTGATTCTTCTTATTTTACATTGATATTCTTTCTCTTACATTTTACTCTATAGATGTTCTATTCTTCATTTTTTTTCTTTCCCTTTTTGTTTATAAAAAATAATTCTTCTTTACTCTAAATTTTTAGAACAACTTTGACTAATGAGTTTTATCTACTTATTCTTTTTATATCCTTCATATATTTATCTTTTTCATTTGATAATTAGCAGGTATATTATTATTTTTTAAAATTATATTGATAATTAGCAAGTATATTATTTTTTATTTTTAAATTATATCAAAAATATGGAAGAAAATGAGAATAAAATTTTTACCTACGAACTAAAAGCTTAGGTAGACAATCAACTATACTATTAATATCCCCATTTGATATGTGTATTTAAGTCTGATTGATCAAATTTTACACTTATTAAATTGAACTATTTTATCAATTTGTATATTAATAAACCACACCAAATATTTTTTTATTAGATTTTTTTTATTTTCTCAATTTTTTTGAGTTTGATTTGAATCATATTATAATAAAGTGTATTTGATTTTTTATGACATATGGTGTAAATACCCACACTATTTTATACAATTATTTAATTCTCTCTCTCTCTCTTATATATATATATATATATTTGTTCCCATCCGGTGTCTAATACCCACATTGGAGCCCGACTCAAACCTGAGACCTCTTGGTTAAGGATAAAGGAGTACTTACTACTCCACCAAAACCCTTGTTGGTAAACAATTATATATATATAAAAATATCAACTGTAATGCGCAAAAAAAGGAAAAATATATTATATGATAAATATTTGTATATACAAAATATTTTTTTCCTTTTTTAATAAATTGAATTAGATATAATTGTATGGAAGTGTGGCATTTACATCATTATTTGTAAAAATTAAATTAATTTTAGTGTAATACGCAATTAAACTTTTTAAAAAATTAAGAAAATAAAAAAACTGAATTTTATTGATTCAGTTGGTTTGATAAGTGAAAAAACTAATCAATCCAATGTATATATATGTACCAAATGAGGAATTTTCATAACTTAGTTAATTGACTACCTAGGTATTCTTCTCGAAGATTAAAATTTCAGTCTTCATTTTATAATTTTCTCCTAGATTTTTCCTTTTCGTATTCTTGATTATTTTTTTAAAAATAAAAATAAAATCTACAAGCCAATTATCAAATGGAGAAAGATATATAATATAAGAAGAATTGAGTAAATTAAATTCATGATTGAAAAACAGTGATCTGAAATCAACAAAGAATTAGAAAGGAAAAAAAAAGTTAAAGGGAAGAAATTGAGAAAAAGAAGTGTGAGAACTTAGCATACAACTCCCTATCCTTTAGAGTTTGGAGAACTATTCTGAGATGGCTAACATGATCTTCCTCATTCCTCGAATAGATTAGTATGTCATCAATGAATACGATGACAAACATATCTAAATAAAGCTTGAATACTATGTTCATAAGATCCATGAATGCGACAGACGCATTGGTCAAACCAAACGACATAACTAGGAACTCATAATGACCATAACGAGTCCTGAATATTGTCTTTGGTATATCACATTCCCTTACTCTTAACTGATGGTAGTCTGATCTAAGGTTTATCTTAGAGAAACAGGTAGCACCCTGAAGCTGATCGAAAATATCATCAATTCTCAGAAGAGGATATTTATTCTTGATGGTAACCTTGTTCAACTAGCGGTAGTCTATACACATTCTAAGGAAACCATCTTTCTTTCTCACAAATAAGACCGGACCACCTCAAGGTGAGACACTTGGTCGAATAAAACCCTTATCAATGAGATCTTTCAACTGTTCTTTTAGCTCTTTCAACTCTGTTGGAGCCATTCTATATGGCGGAATTGATATCAGACCAGTATCAGGAAGAATATCTATACCGAAGTCTATCTCTCTCTCAGGAGGGACTCCGGGTAGATCATCAGGAAAGACTTCTGGAAACTCACTCACAACTGGAACTGACTCAATATGAAGTGTCTCAACATTAGAGTCATTAACTCGGACTAAGTGATAGACACAACCCTTGGAAACTAAATTTCTTGCCTTAAGGTACGAAATGAAACGACCCTTAGGCATTGCTGAACTACTACTCCAGTCTATAACTAGCTCATTAGGAAATTAGAACTTGACAACTCGAGTTCTACAATCAATTGAGGCATAACAAGTATGAAGCCAGTCCATACCCAGAATGACATCAAAATCAACCATGTTTATCTCAACTAAATCAGTCATGGTGCTCTTGTGATTGACGGAAATGGTACAATCACAATAGACTCGCTCAGCTAGAATAGACTCCCCAACAGGTGTAGAAACACAAAAGGGCACATAAAGTTTCTCAGGAAGAACATCAAATTTCATTGCAACATAAGGAGTCACAAAAGATAAACTCGCTCCTGGGTCTAGCAAAGCATAAACATTAAGAGTAAAAACTTTGATCATACCAGTGACAACATCTGGAGAATTCTTTTGCTCTTGATGACTCGTGATCGCAAATAGGCAATTTGTTCCTCCGATTGCCCCTAAAGTAGCTCCTCTAGATGTAGCTCTGTCTGGTGGAGCAACTGAGGAAGATTGGGCTCTATTGCCCTGATTCCCATTACACTGTCAGTTCTTAGGGCACTCTTTCATGAAGTGACCTTCTTGACCACACTTGAAACAACCAGTGGAGACATCACGACACTTACCCAGGTGGTTTTTTCCATACTTAGCACATGCAGGAGCCCAATTACCTCATTGTGCCACACTACCCTGAGACTGCGCTGGTCTAGCTTTGAAGTTCTACGCATTCTGACCATTATACTCACGTTTGTTTCTGGGTGCAGGTGCACTAGTAGATGATGGAGCAGGTCCCTTTTTCTTTTGCTGAAATGAAGGACGGTTCACATTACTCCTTTGCTACCCGGACTCATTCCCTGTCTTAACTTTCTTGTTCCTAAACTCTTCCCTATCCCTCAGCTTCTCTTCCTCAACCTGTTGCACATAAACCATCAACCTTGCTATATCCATGTCCCCTATTAGCATAGCTGCCTTGCCCTCTTTGCTTGGCAGACGGGACAACCCAGCAACAAATAGACTCATTCGGCTCCTCATATCTGCAACTATCTCCGGAGCATAGTGGGAAAGTTGGATGTACTTCAAACTATACTCATGAACACTTAGTGAATCCTGCTTAAGGGTAAGGAATTCCCGTACCTTGGCTTCTCTCAGTTCCCAAGGAAAGAAACGCCCCAAGAAAGCACTCTCAAACACAGCCCAACTCAAAACTGGTGCATCCTCAGCCCTACTCTTCTTCCACTAGTCAAACCAAGTCCTAGCAACAATCTTCAGTTGATATGAAGCTAGTTCCACTCGCTCAGCATCAACAATGTGCATAACCTCAAACACCTTTTGCAGTTCCTCAACGAATTTTTTCGGATCCTCAATAGTGCTTGAACCAGTGAAGCTTGGAGGATTCATCCTCAAGAATCACGAACCCTCGAATTATCATCTTTTTCTTGTCGAGCACCTCTTTGTTGCCAAACCTGGTTAGTCACAGCTTGACTTAGCATTCTAATTGCTTCTCGAAATTCAGCATTGGTGACCTCTCCCTGGGGTTGCACTTCTGGTGCATTAGGTACCTCTTGCTCCTCAACATTCCTTCTAACAGGACGACCTGGGACAACTCTTTGTGGAGGCATGATCTGAAAGACACACGTAAGCACGAATTAGAATGAGACTTTATAGAGATGAACTATATCGCACGAAATGCGTATGAACGAAGTGAAGAAAATTACTAAATGTTACAGCCTCCTAATTATAGATGTGGCGAGCTTCACACCGATAACTAGGACTCTACAGACACGGCTTCATAGACTCCCTAAGACTCTTGAACTCTGTGCTCTGATACCAAGTTCATCACTCCTCGAGCTTATACCATGGGCGAACTGGCACTCGAGAACCATTATTGGCCCCAAGCGAACCCTTGGTCAAACTTAACTTATAGCGAAAGACTTAAAACATTAATACAAGGATTCAAATGCACTTTAAAACAACTGTCTCAAATAAACTTAGAACGAACATTCAAATTAGCCAAAGTGGAAACTCAAGTCTTATAGCAAAATATCTAAAATACAAGACTAAATAACTCATATCTAACTGTCTATGAAGCCTCTAAATACCAAGAGGGATGTCGGGACAAGACCCCCAATCATCCTAACAACTGACTAACAAAACAATAAAAAGGAATCATTTGGAAGAAAAGAGGCTCACCAACTAACTCTGAGTGCTCAACTGGATCAACGAGGCGTTGAATGTTGATCCTGGTTACCTGTATCTGCATCATTAAAAGATGCAGGCCAAATGACATCAGTACATTGAATGTACGAGCATGCGAGGGGAAAACTAAACATGACATAACCTTGAAAGAAAATCTGAAAAGAACACTTACCTTAGCTTTACTCAACTCATGAATACTCAACTCAAATGCGAAGTAAAACAATAATAAAAGTGCAGTTTATACAAAGCATTTGAAACAATAGATGACAACTCAATGTATTTAAGAAATACAATAACAACTCAGTTTACATATAAAGTAATATAATACTGTGAGAGTTTCTCTAACCGACAACCATCATTATGAGCTAAAATGATGATACAACATCTCGCTCACGCTGCCAGAACTGTCATATACCTTGTCGTGATATAGAACGCCTAAACTAAGTAGGTCCACTAGTCTATGATAAAAAGTACTAAGGAATCATCTAAAAAGTATGACTCTTTCTTACCCACGATGACTACATGGTTAATGGAGACTTGAGTTATTATGAATTCGTCCCCATATCGGTGCTCAATACTACTCTCAAAATATACTCAGCCCATATGTTTTAATAACAAAAACTCTTTATGTGGTTTGAGATAATTACTCAAAACTAGCTCAAAGGCTCTCTTGGAAATCGATGTTTCCTTTCTTGTTTAAATATGAAAATATTACAACTCTTGGGAATACTTAGTTCCTGTATAATATTTTGAAGAAATAAAACTTTACTCTTAATCTTTACCCAACTCAAAACTCAAGCCTTAAAACAAAGTTAAAACATTTGTATAAGACTTTTGGAAAACTCTATGAACTTCTCTTGACTTGACTTTTAACTTTCCTTGAATTGAATTATGGATTCAAGGCTCATGATCTCATGTTTATGGATGATTTCATGGTGTTTATACGTACCTTAGATTGTAGAAATCAACTAGAAAACTTAGGTACATTGCTAGGGAACTCAAACGGAAAGAAGTGGGAAAAGGTGGAAGACATGGCGTCCATAGCGCTCTGAGTGGCGCGGGGAACCAGAGGGTGAATTTCAGGAGCTGGGTTGGGGCGCTCTGGATGGCGCGGCGCCCCAAACCCCAAACTTTAGAGTCCCCTTTGGGGCGCTCTGAGAGGCGCGGCGCTCCAGCCCCCTCCCCAGATTTTTGAAGAATTTTCTTGCTCGTTATTCAACTCTAAACCCTCTAGATTCGATTGGTTCTTTTCCCAAACACTTAGATTCGACTATATCACCAATATATGAAGGAATATACTCAAAATCACACTAATTTCATGAATCAAACTCAAAAAATTTCTCAACAACTCCAACAACAAGAACCCAGAAGAACTTAAACAAATTTCATCAAGAACTCATAATCTTTTCTTTCAAGAACACAATTACACTGAATTGAATCATGATTGGTGTGTGGGTGAACTAACCCAACACTATGTGATCTCATATACCTCGTAGGGATCACCCCTTGACGAAATGCTCAAGCTTAGCTTCAAGAATGTGACGAATCCTTGCTTCTTCTCCTCTTATTTTCTCTTCTCTCAAAATCCTAACTCAAATTTCAAAAGTGAAATTAAATCCAATCAGTTTAGACCCCAACTTAATTACCAAAAACAAAATTAATTAATTGGGTATGGAAAAGACCATAATACCCTTCTAAAATCTGATTTTGACTTTCCTTATCTGGACAACCCAACTTCAAATGGACATATCTCCCTCATACAAACTCAGAATTGAGCAAACTTGGCGGCGTTGGAAAGATAATTCAAAGAAATTTCCTGTGGTATCTGGTAGCACAACTAACTCATCCTGAGCTAGGATTTATGGTCGTTTGAAGTTGACCCAAAACTCAAACTTAACCAATAATTTTCGTGATTTTTCATTTTTTCCAAAAATGACTATTTCTAATTCTAGATCTTTCTAGTTCTTTCAAATAGCAGGTGTTACAAAAAAGGCTAAGGATTACATCAAGAACGTGGGATTCAAAGACCAGGTGATACTCGTTGGGGCTCACATTTCAAAAGTTTAGATAACTTTATTGTTATTTTCTCATCTATTGTTCATGTTCTTGAAGTGATTGAACTTGAAGGGTCCACATCAAGTGATAAAAATCAAGCGGAGTATCTTTTGACAAAGATTAAAACATTTAAGTTTGTTTTTGTGCTTCACTTGATGTTGAAAGTGTTGGCAATTTCAAATAAGTTGAGCAAGATTTTACAAAAAAAAGATCAAGATATTATTAATTTCGTGGATTTTCTTAATATTACAAAGAAAAGATTGCAAGATATGAGGAAAAATGGATGGGAATCTTTGTTGGATGATGTTTCCTCATTTTGTGATGTGCATGTATCTTGATTCCCAAGTTGGATGAGTCTTATTTTTTCAGAAAGTCAAAACGTAAGCCTTCGGGTGTTAGTTATGCGCACCACTTGCGTGTTGAAGTCTTTTTTGTTGTCATTGATGTGCAACTTCAAGAGCTTAATGACCGCTTTGATGTAGTGAGTAGTGATTTGCTTCTTGGGATGAGTAGCTTGAATCCGGTCAATTCTTTCTCTAATTTTGACAAAGGTAAAATCACGACTTTAGCAAAGTGTTATCCAAGTGAGTTTGATGATGGAAAAATTCGAGATTTGAGCTACCAACTCGATACTTTCATTATTCATATGCGAAGTGGTA
>JAJOOS010003651.1:0-18485 GCA_029582725.1 Solanum chiquidenum | reverse complement strand
TTAGAATTTTTAAAAATAATTATTATGTACATGATACAAAAATGTTTACAAAATAACAAACTTGTTTGTATCACAAATCGTGATACTATATTTTACACATGATACACGCCAGTTAATTTTTAAAAATTAAATATCTTTTTACATGACGATTCGTACAACATTTTGTACAAATCATAGCACTTGATACTATATTATTAAATAATATGATTTATCAAGAAGAAATTATATATATTACACACAATAATTATGTATCATAATAAGAAAATTTATCAAGTATCTAAACATATGATACTATATTGCTAAACTTGATACAATTACATATAATTTCACCATATTTAGTAAATTTTACATGTTGTTTCTTATACCTTACAAATCTCAACAATTGATACTAATTGAATTTCCGATGCAAAAGTTTCAAAAATTTAAGTATTAGATACATAATATATATATATATATATATATATAAAATTAACTTTGACAGGGTTTAACAAACAAAAATTATAGAACCCATTGATAAACGTTTCAATTCAATTTATTGCATCAGAATTTGTACAATTGTTTCGTTCCCACCTTTGTGATATTTGTTTCTGATATATAATTTGTTATCTCCATTTCTGGTATGTAATAGGAATCACCAATTTTCGATTCAACAATGCTTAGAGCATTAACATCCCTTTTTCCACCTTCAATACACACGATTGCATCACTGCTTGAATCGAAACCTTGTACCTATTCTTCACTTTTATCAAACATATCAACGCATAGTGGATACATACTGAATCCAACCTCCTGCTTCTTTATTTCTACGTACAATTTCACTCCCATATCATTCCTAATTATCATCGGAGATGAATTACCTTCTACAATATATCGGATCTCAACATTTTTTTTCAATTCATCAATATTCAATTCAATGGCAATGGCTGAAATAAGATTCACATATGAAATATTTTCCCCAACCACTATCCCATCACTTTTGTATCGCTCGTACCTAACCTCACTCTCTCATATTCCTGAATGCCTTAACAAGATCGAAATATTCATTACGAATCTTCACAAAATCACCTTCAAACAAAATTATGAACCATGTTTCTGAAGCTTTTTTTGGACGAACAGGGATAAACAATTCAAAATTTGTATTTTCTAATTTCTAGTGTTTCATAAAGACTGAAACTGAATGTTTGAAACAAATAAATTAAGGCGTATTTTGGGGGACTATTTAATGTTAGCGTATTTGGGGGGATGAAATTAAATTTTCAGTTTCTAATCCCTTACATCACGCAACAAATTGATAATCATGCATCAAATATAATGTATCACACGACATAATTGATGTATCCGAAAGTTACTAAAAAGATGGGATTTTTGTAATTTGTGAAAGAGTAGGGATAGGAGGTAATTTGTGTCTTACACTATGTGGTTTGCATAATTTTTCCTATTAATTTTTAGGATTGAGTTAGGTCTAAGATCCATCTTTTTAGAAACAACTACTTATATTTATTTTTTCCAATTTCCACTTCAAGTACTATTTTTCTTCATTTTAATCAAATATTATTCAAGGAGTTGGATAAAACTATATAATAGAGGTACAAAAATAAAAGAAAATATTATTGGTGGGACAGTTGAGTATTTTATATATTCATTGCACCATAAAATAAATTAATATAATTAAATAAGGTTGTTGACACAGTTTGGTTTAAGGCCTTAATCATTGACGAGGAAGAAAATTATTGAACTAAACGTGTCAAAATGATTTTTTTTTATATGATATATTTATATAAAGAACGAGAAAGGAAACAAGATTCAGTCCGGTGTCTAATTAAAATATTTTTTAAAATATGTTATATCTATATAGTGTGTGTGTCAAAAATTATTGTTTTCCCTAATTTGACATTAGCACATATACTCATATAATATCTCATTCATTGTAACTATAAATAATAATAACATATCTGATTATTGTAATCATTCAAATAAAATTGAAGAGAATGATATGTACGCATTCACTTACCAGTTATCTTATCCCTTAAAAATAAAAATAAATACGATTTAAAAGAAAAGCAAAACACTCATGCATTATTATCACTTTGCCTATGTAGTAAAGATACTCTTGTAGAATCCTTGCTTATGTCTTTAACACACATTTCCTCTTTAGCTTTTCCCCACATCACACAATAGAAACCCAAAGCTATGATCATTCCACCAATTATACTGCAAAAATTTTTTAAAAAAAACATAGAGAAATTAGCCATTAACTTATAATTAATTAAAGATTAAAAGAAGGAATCTTGAAATTATTAATGGAGTAATTAATTTAATTACTAACTTTCCAACATGAAGAACATCACCAAGAAAAATGACCCCCATTATGACTGCAGCTATCATTCCAAGTGGCTTTATCATTACAACAAAAACAGGTCCTTTCTTCTTCAATGCCCAAATAAAAACTAGACTTCTAAGGACAATCATCAAAATTGCCTGCAAATAAAAGAAGAAAAAAAATGTAAGAAATTTACATTAATCTCACTAGTTTAGGAGGTGATTACTTAGATATACTCTAGTTTGTAATATTACGTATTTTATCATATTTTGGTGCGTCTAGATACATGTATCTCGAGATACATGAGATCAAAATTAGATGTAATTTATTTTAGATACATTGTATCCAAGTAGATTCGCATGTATCTGAGACACATAACAAATCTCACTCTCCTCCCGCACCTCTCTCCCATCTCGATCACTTTTCTCCCTATTTTAGTGTATTTGGTAGCAAAAATATATGTATCTAAGTGTATATTTCTTAATATATGGTATGAAATTCTTAATTAGTGGTAAGATATGTAACATTTTGAAAGTATAGGTAACAATAATACTGCCTCCGTCCACTCCTATTTTCATGTTGCACTTTTCGAAAGTTAACTTGACTAATTTTCAAAGTTAAATTAGATTACATTAATTCAATATTTTAAACAAAAAACATAGATATTCAAAAACAATACGAAAAGTACTATAAATTGCAATTTCTTGCATATCAATATGATGAAAAAATACATCGTAAAATGTTAGTCAAAGTTTTTATAGTTTGACTCTAAAAAAGAAAATCATGACAATTAAAAATAGACGGAGGAAGTAATAATAATAATATATATGTGGTAATAAAGTATGTCTAATTATAGTTTTTCCAAAAAAGTATGCTTAGTGGTTAACTGTGTCAGCTTTTACCTTGTTGACAAGAGTTTGATTTCTTACCTTATAATTTCCTCACGCATTTCCTTTTCTCCTACCCAAATGTAATTTTTACACTCGATATTTATATATCTATGTTAAATTAACTATATTAATAAATATCAAACACGAATAAATTAAAATTCTTTCCATATATTAGTGTATACTTACAGCATAACAAACAGTAATCAACTCCAAATCTGGCTTAAGTCTCCAAGAACTCAAATTTTGTTCAGCAATTAATCCAACCACACCTGAAATAATTGTTACTAATCCACAAGTAACAGTAGTCACCACAAATTCTTCTGGATAATCATTTATAGTCCATGCCTGATCATACGATAAATAATATAATTTTAGCGTGAATACTTTTATTAACTTAATTATATTTTCAACGGATACTATACGTATATACCTGGACTATGTACAAGATTGCAAGTAGCAAATTAGCAGTAGCAAGGAGAAATCCTCCAAGGATCCAATTTGATTTTGTACTGATGTGAAGTTGATGGAAATTATCAGGGGGTGTAATGGACTGATTTGAAAAAATTGGAGGGCCTCTATAAAAAGTCATAAGCAGTGCCCCAAGTATTAATATTGTTGTCCCAATAAACTTTGCCAGACTGCTTTTCAACTTTAATCCCAACTTTTCCATCCTGTTCATAAAGTCAAAGCAATATTTGACAAATATATCATCATCATAAAAGAATATATACAAAAAGAATAAGTTAGAGAATTTTCCTTTTTAATTACTTGCATTGACAAATATATATATATATATATATATATATATATATATTTATATATATTGTTTGTTTATAACAAACATAAGAATAACTTGATTTTAGGGTAACTTACCAAAATTTTATTAGTTTATGAGCTAATTATTTAGATATATGCTAATTTGCAATATTACGAAATTATCAAATTTTTGTGTGTACAGATATGTTAAGATACATGTATCTCAATCAAGATACATGAGTCAAAATTATGTGTAATTTGTTCTAGATACACTATATCTAAGTGAATTTGCATGTATCTAAGTTACATAGACGAATCTCGCTCATCTCTACTGCCTCCCTCCCATCTCGCTAATCACTCTCTTATCCTGCTCACATATTTGGTATTCCAGATACATGTATCTGGATACATATATCTGATGTCCTAGATACATGCATGTGTCTGGATACATAGACAAATTTTGTTCGCCTCTCTCCTGTTTAATTGTTGCTAGTCTCTATTCTTATTTCAGTGTATATGGTAGCAAAAAACATGTATCTATCTAGCTTGAAATCTCGTATGAATTGAAAAAGAAAATCAAATTAATAAAATTATGCTAATAATATGTGTAACTTAATAATGTGCAACTTACCCTGCAATTACAGCAATTAGGAAAGTAAAAGCTGGAACAACATCTGTCATTGCTGAGGCCAAAATTGGATTGCTATACCCTATCCCAAAGCACAACAATATTTGTACAGAGCAGCTTTTTATTTGTGTCACAAAAAAGAAAAAGAAAAACAATATTAAAGCCATAATTAAAGTCATAATAACCAACAACAACATGAACAAAAGAAATTTTAAAAAAATAAATCAATTTCATGATCAAGTACCTGAGGAAGGCAAGAAGAATCATCCTAGAGAATATAGAAAAATTGAGCTTTCTGCAAGGCTTCATTCTGTTGGACAAAAATGGCATTAAAATAAAGAAATCAAAATAAATTCAGAAGCGAAGTCAGGATTTTAAATTTATATTGATTTTCTGGATTCTAATCTTGTTTAAGTAATTGAATTCTAAAAGAACATATCAATGAATTAAGACAAATACATCATTTGAATCAAAAACTACGGAATTCGATTATGTAGACATTATTCTGATCTTCAAATATTTTCAAATTTTCAAAAATTGATCGGTAGAACTTCCCCTGTTGAAACTTAATTTTTTTTTAAAAAAAATGCATGTCCAAACACAACTTGAAATTTAAATTCCAAAATCAAAACTCGATTTTTCAAATTTCAGGTTTCAACTTCAAAATATATTGTAGTCAAATCGAATCATAATAGATTGTGGAGAAACTTATAATTACCTATGATAGATGAAGGTAGAAGGTACAAGGAAGAACAAGGCCAAAGCATTGGCATAGAAAATGAAGACAAAATTGCTCATTCCTCTAGTAGTAGCAGCTTTATTGAGTGTGTTTAAACCAACTTCTATGCATTCTAATATAACCAACACTATTATTATCACCACCCTTGAGCTCCACATTTTTTCCTCAACTAAAAAAGACTTGTATAAAATGATTAATTACTTGGAAAGACCCCCAGTATATATTTATATAGCTTCTAAGAGAATCATATTGTGTGAATCTAACCTCCCACCTACCCCACAATACAGGGGCAATTTTGTCCAAAATTGTTGTTTACATAATAACAAAATATTTAGTGTAATCTCACAAATCACATTCAACTTTGTGCGCCTCAAGAAAAATATTTTGTATGTATATTAAAAATATCTAAATATTTAATTATAACAAGATTTTAAGATTAGATCAATTTACGAATACTTATTAATTTCAAATTCTAGATCGGCTTTTGATATGTAATATTGGTGCTCTATCACTCAATTGAGCATACTTGTGAAAATTTAAGTTTGGACTATTGAGTTATTTTTTTAATAAAATATGCACATTGCCTATCTCATTTTATTTGATGATATTTAATTAGATGATATGGAATTGACCAAAGAAAAAAGTTTTAAAAAAAAATTGACGCATTTTAAAAGTAACCATAAAGTTATCATATTAAACATACATGTACGATTATAAGAACAATTTATTAAAATAAAACCAAAAATATAAAGTTAAAAGAGTTTCTGAATATAGTATGATAATTGCCGTATGTATGTAGTGGCGGAGCCACATGTATTTGAGGGTATCAATTGATACTTTTTCATCAAAAAATTATGTTTATATATGTACGTAGCTAGGTAAAAGTATTTGTTTTATGCATACATATTACGTATTGATATTTCTTAGCTTTTTCGTGAATTTATTTCATTATATTTTGATTATTTTTAGTGAAAATTCTGACTCATCACTAACCCTGTTGTTGTTTTTTCTAAAAAAAAAATGGGAATACAAAAAAGAAATTGAAGCAGGAGATTACAAGATGAGAAACTAAACCTTCATCAACAAAATCGAAATTCAAATACTTAATCAATTGAGTTACTAAAATTTCCCGTATATACGATTGAATCTAATACCATATCCCACTAAATAAAAAACCAGGATAAAATTCGATTTCATTGTTTGCCTTTTGCCCTATCAAAAGTTGTTTAAATCATCCTCATTATTTTTTAAAAATAATAATTTAAGCCCTTCCTAATACCACGCACTAAACGGGATTTAATGTCACATCGAAGAATTAGTCTTTTTGTTTATTCTAATTATAAAAAAAAACTTTAGTAGGTTGGTTAAATTATTATTTTTTATGGTATTTTGAAATGCATTGCATGTGTGAGAATATCACTAAAATAAAATATTAGCTTGTTCAGTCAAATTAAGGTATCGGATATCAATTATAATAATATGTTCAAAACGTGTAATTATTTTTATTACCTAATCTATTTATAAATAAAAAGATAATGGCTCAAAACCTACTTAAATAGTACAATATTTTTATTAGTTTCATATTTAAGTTATATATATCTAGTTTATATAATTACTTTATTGAGCTATAATTTTCAAGTTTATATAAAATATTGTCTTGTTCAGTCAATACTGCTCATTCCTCTAGTAATACCATATTTGAGGTATGAAAAGTGATCCTCATCGATACTCTCCTACTTATTTGACAAAGTTAAAAATAACTTAAAATAAATTTAAAATAACTTAGAAAAAATAGTAAATACTCTCCTACTTTTTATTTTTTAACTTAAAAGTTACTAAAATTTAACTTTTTAAAAATTGCTTTTAAAAACTATTTTTTAAAAAAATTAAGCCAAACGGACTCTTATTAAGTTGTGTGTTTCTTTTTTTATGAAGGACAACATTACATATAGGTAAGTAGAATTTAATTAACTTAATCATTAATTAGAAAACTAATTCTAACCCGTAGATATCGTATCACCCACAAAAAACTCATAACCATATTGTTATTAGTGGCTGTTTTTGTTTCAAAACATCTATAATTCCGTTCTAATTCTATATTTATAACCAAATCCCACCAATACTGCTGAACAACACTTTACTAGTAAATAAGAATACTCAAATTCTTAAAACTTTTCTTTCGTTTAATTATTTGTTATAATCATTATGGGCAAAGTCAAGATTGGAATCAATGGTGATTTTTTATATTTCATATTGTTATCCACATTTGTTAATGTCAATATTTTTTTAATTTTTTTTTTATATAAATAGGTTTTGGAAGAATTGGTAGATTGGTGGCTAGAGTGGCATTGCAGAGTGATGACATTGAACTTGTTGCTGTCAATGACCCCTTCATCACTACTGAATACATGGTTACTCCATTTTCCTTTTTAACTCTATTGTTTTTATTATAATTATCTAGTGTTCGAAACTTACTGATCTGATTAAACCCTTATATTGATCCATCTCATAGTTTCATGTGCAAAGAGTTTTGTTTGTAGACTTAAACGTATATAGCAATTTCACATTTTTCATTTGATAGGAGATTGTGGATCCATCTCGTGCTCATTGTAATGTACGTTTGAGTCTGATTTGAATTTCGTGTTTTATAGACCTATATGTTCAAATATGATACCGTTCATGGCCAATGGAAGAAACACGAGCTTAAAGTTAAGGATGAAAAAACTCTTCTCTTTGGCGATAAACCTGTCAAAGTATTTGGTGCTAGGTAAAATAAATGCATTTCCAACATTTGAACATTGCATTACAATTGAGTTTTTCTTCTTACCTTTATTGGTGTAACAAACAGAAACCCCGAAGAAATTCCATGGGGTGAGGCTGGAGCAGACTACGTCGTTGAGTCCACTGGTGTTTTCACTGATAAAGACAAAGCTGCAGCTCACTTGAAGGTATTCATACTTCATTTTCATATGTTATACACTCATAGTTTAAAAGAACTTTTTATTGTGATTTGTGATGTTCCATCTATTTTTTTTCGTTAGGGTGGTGCAAAGAGAGTTGTTATTTCAGCCCCTAGCAAGGACGCGCCCATGTTTGTTATGGGTGTAAATGAGAAGGAATACAAAGCAGATATTAACATCGTGTCTAACGCTAGTTGCACTACTAACTGTCTTGCTCCGTTGGCTAAGGTTGTTTTCTTAGTCTGTTTGGTATCTAATCTTGTCATTTTAGTTGAAATCCAGCTTTAATCGGATTCAATTTGGATCATCACAGGTTATTAATGATAAATTTGGTATCGTTGAGGGACTTATGACCACGGTCCATTCTATTACTGGTAAGCTAGTTACTGATGTTCCTAGTTATGTTCCTCTGTTTTAACTTTGTTGATCGCGAATTTGTTCTGTATACGTTATATAGCAACACAAAAGACAGTTGATGGTCCTTCGATGAAGGACTGGAGAGGTGGACGTGCTGCTGCTCATAACATCATCCCTAGTAGTACCGGAGCTGCCAAGGTAGTACTAACATGTTATGCCCAAATCTATTTACTCTGTTTTCCAGAGGAAATTGTGTAGTTACTATACTTTTTACACTTGATAATGCAGGCTGTTGGCAAAGTTTTACCAGCATTGAATGGGAAGTTAACTGGTATGGCTTTTCGTGTTCCAACTGTTGATGTTTCAGTGGTTGATCTAACCGCGAGGATTCAGAAATCAGCTACCTATGATGAGATCAAAGCAGCTCTCAAGTACGAATACTTTTGAGATTTTGCTTATTGAAGAAATTATAAGTTAGATTTACTTTTTGTGAACAGTTTTTATCCTTGTACAGGGCTGAGTCTGAGGGAAACATGAAGGGAATTCTTGGCTACACCGAAGATGATGTGGTTTCATCTGATTTCATCGGTGATTGCAGGTGAGAATTGTGCTTATCATCTAATGGACCTAGACTAGACACAACGGGTTCAATTGAACTTATTGTGTCTAGCTCTAGCTCGGACAAAGAGAAGAACTCATCACTGACTCTAAATTCTGGATTCGTCACTGTTTAACATTTTGATATATGTTGCTTGTGTTAGGTCAAGCATCTTTGATGCCAAGGCCGGTATTGCTCTCAATGGGAACTTTGTTAAGGTTGTCTCGTGGTATGACAACGAATGGGGCTACAGGTAAAGCTTTTATCGGATTTTTTACCTATTACTTTCTGCTCGAACTATCTACACATAAAAAACAAATCTAAAATGTATATAAGATTACTCATTTTGAATACCGACTCTAGCTTCTGAATTCGCCTCTGTTTCAGATACTAGCATTATAATATCGCTCTAACAACATAATATACATTTTTTGTTGTTGCAGTAACCGTGTTATCGACTTGATTCGTCACATGTCAACTGTTGTATAAACAGTTAATTTTTCTATGAATGGTTAGAGTTCAGCAAAGAAGAATTGAAGAAGATATGGAATAAAAGAGAAGTAAAGAACAGTGCATTATATCCCTTTTGTTATTTTTTGAGTTTTATTAGAAAGCTTCTGAGAATTTTTCATGAGGATTTTTTTTTTATATTATAGTTCAGTAGGAATAATTAATAAGACGAAATGAGTGTATTCAGCTCATATATTTTTTTGTTAGAAAGGTGCAATTTTGGTACACTAAGATATATTCTTTTGTGTAAATCGAATTTTGAATGGACTATTTCTCATTTTCATCTTCATTACGAGCATTCTGTCCAACACATATAACCAACTCGCATGGTTCACCCTATTTTGCTCCGCTTATTGGATCAATTTTCAGCCAAGAGTTGGCCCAAATCCCTTTCCAAAACAGCTCAACTCCAAATATTAGCCCAACCCCAATTAAGCAGCCCAACTACAATATTCACCGACCCATTCAATCGTTTTCTTAAAAAAACTTATTAGTACAAATAGAGTAGTTTAATAACACAACAATCTATTTTAAAATATTATTTTCTTAAATATTTATTTTAAAAATCATCTTCATAACTATATGTCATTCCCAATTCATCTTTGAAATGACCAAAGATTATGGTACATGATGACGTTTCATCCTTTTGGATAAAAATTCAAATATACAAAAACTTACATCAAAATCATGCATACATTGCAATAATGATAAAATTGCATAACAACATTCAAATTATTACAACCTCACTAATTATACAGAATATCAATACTATATTATTACATTTGATCAAACTAAAGTTAATAATTAGAACATAAATTTATTCAAGTCCAAGATGACTATAAGCACGGCGATATTCTGGGAACGTCATATTTGTAGTCATCCAATTATATATTTGTAGTCGTAGGGCGTCATCGCGTCTAAACGCCTCCCAGTATATAATAAGTAATATTAAAACTACTAATCCTAAAAATGCACCTAAAACAATCAGTCCAATACTTGTTTTAAGGGGATTCTGCCATTTATCTAATTTGGTAGAAACTGAATCAACGCAGCAAATAACTATAAATATCTGTTTCAGCCAAAATATATAATGTATCAATGCGGCGTTTTAAGATATATGCACGTGTATTTAGTGCACCTTATGGGACCTTACGTGTATCTTTGTAATGCAGTAATGGATGAAGAATTTGATTATGAATTTGATCATTTGAGTGGATAGCTAAGACGATAAGGAGCCTGTACGACTTTACGGAATCGAATTCGGCAGATAGAACTCCCGTAATAGATCTTAGTGTGAGAGGGTGGTTTTAGAACATCAAGGTTGAGGGTGTGTTGTGAAATAGGGACTGGGAACACAAATTCCGAGTCTCTGTCTCCGTGCAACCTGCCACGGCGGAATTATTCCATAACATTTATATAGACTAATATATTCATGAATTTAATATAATTCGAATCATTTTGTAAATTTATATTTAAATATTTTTAAATAATTACAGACCCATTTATCAAGCTCCGAACTTTCCTTGGACTTTAGACCACAATATTAGCTTCTCTTACAACTTATGTTTCGTTCTTTTTCCCGCTTCTTGATTCAATTGCGATTTGACTCGATAAGATAGAGCTTATTAGTATATATGTATTTTATATATACAAACTATATACAATTAATAGATTCTAATTTCTCATATCCAAAAATTACAATTTGTTCATGTTATTTTCATATGTCATTCCGATACCACATAATTTTCTTCCATTTACCATATCTATAAATTATATTTTTGATAGGTGATTCTGAGTAATGAGAAAGTATTAATCATGCTGAAGCTTATTCTGATTTTCTTTTTTGAATAAATAAATAAATGAAAAGGGCATTAAGCAATAAGAGGCCTGGTTTTATTCATAATAATAATAACCATTAGTATTCAAAGATATGAAGGAAAAATAAGGAGTAACTACGTAATTCGGCATACTTCACTATCATATAGACTATTGTTATCTATACTTTCAAAATATTATGTATCTTACCACTAATTAAGAATTTTCTATTATATATTGAGGAAGATACACTTAATTAGATACACATATTTTGGTTATCAGATATACACACTAAAATAGGGAGAGTCGAGCGAGATGGGGAGGGGAGCGAGTGAAATTTGTTATGTATCCCAGATACATGCAAATCACACTAGACACTAGATATATGTATATGTATGTATATGGTGTGATTCACATGTATGTGAGATACTTGATTCATGTGATAGTGGTGAACAAGATGAGAGAGAAGCGACCGAGATTTATTATATATCCCAGATACTACATGTGAATCCAGTTTAATGTAATATATCTAGAACAAATTACACCTAAATTTGACTCCATGTCCCGAGATACATATATCTAGACGTAGTTGCACGTATCTGGATGCACCAAAATCTGATAAAATATATAACAGTACAAACCAGAATCTATCTAAATAATTAGCTCCTAAACTAATAAGATTTATATAAGTTTCCTAAAATAAAATATAATTAAGATAGCCCAACTCAAAAATAGGAACCAAATTTAATGGACCAATTTTAAGAGGTATAGTTTCATGGATAGTTTCATTTCAAGTGGTCTAAATTTTGGAATAACTAGGCACTACCAAGTACCAACTAATTACGATTCTTTTAACACACATCACCTAATCATGATAAAAACTTATTTATACTCAATGTTACATTATCACGATAAATACATCACATTTGTTTTTTATCTACACATTAGTCACTTAATCATAGTTAAATAATTTACATTCTTATTTATTTGTTTTTAATCGCTAAGGTTGAATTGTATAACTAGATGCATATAAATGCTCGGTACATATAAATATTTATTCTCCACCATGTGATTATAAGATACTTATGATCTTATATTTATTAAATTTTACAAATATCGAATACTGACTTGTTTGGTTGGTTTGTTAGATTTCAATTTCAAAATCCTAATATATTTATTAACAAAAAAAAAAAAAAAAAAACTTTCTGCATAACTGAAAAGTCGGTATTCCTTATTAGTTTCTCATTTAAAAAGAAATTTGTCTTTTAATTTTGAATGTGAAAAGGTACAAAAGTACCTTTGAAGATCCACCAGAAATAATTACATGGTTAAGTTAAGAAAAAAAAATAGGGACATGTAAAATTCCACCAACTTGCTACTCCATTCTTACGTAAAAAGTATTTTTCCCTTCCCATATTTATTATTTATATATATATATATATATATATATATGCTTTAAAAAAAATATACGAAGTTAGTTCAACTTTTCTTCTTTAGGACTAACAAAAGAAAATTTTCGTATATAATTGTTATCTCTATTAATCTACAACAATAATAATAATAATAATAATAGTAACAATGTATTTGGTGGTCTCTAACAAAGTGAGGTCTGGAGATAATGACAGAGTCAAGATTTTCACTAAGGGAGTTCGAAATATAAAAAGTAAGCACACACAGAGGCCAAAGGGAGTCCAATATTTACTATATGTACGTAAGATTTATTTAAACATACATAAATAGTGTAATTATCCGCCGAAGAGGATCTTGATGAACCCCGTTGGCCGTTAGCTCCACCCCTGGGATGATTATAGAGTGTTCGCATGTATATCGATCTTATATCTATCTTAAAAAATAGAAAGATTGTTTTCAATAAACAAACTGATTATAATAGTTGGGGTACGTAGGAGGGGGGGGGGAGGGAATATACATGAGAGAAGATCCACCACTCTTTTTGGAGGGGTCCTTGTTAAGCATATAAGCAAAAGGAGAGACAGAGAGAGACTAGTCAAAGTCATCCATTGGCTTCCTTTTCCTTCTTAGGAGCAACATACTTACCCCTTAGTACTAATCAACTTCTCCCCCTTCTTAACTTTTTCTTAGAGTTATTGTTTGGGACGGTTTTAAATATATACAATAAAGTAATTAGTTTATGATAAATATAGTTATGTTTTTATTTATATAAAAAAAATAGTCAAAAGTCATAGAAAGTATACAGTGAGTACATTATGATACACTCAAAAAATTGAATATAGCTTATCTATACGTGAGTTATATACACTGACTATACATTATGATATACTCAAAAAGTTGAATATAGCTTACATATATATTAGCTATAAACCGACTAATTGGATATACATTATGATACACTCAAAAATTGGATATAACTTAACTATACATGAAACCCGTATTTTTAAGTTATAGTACAGTTAGAAGAATGTTAACAAATTCATCTGACCCAACTCAAAACTGTGGGAGGTGACTTAGAATACTTTCCGATCCTAATAGGTATTCACCATGATCCTCTCTTAGCCAATTTGTATTTGCATTAGTAATGGACATACTAATGTGACACATTCAATGTAACGACCTGATTCCGTCGTTAGGAAAAAGCCAATGGGGAAAGAATTGGATCAGAAAACTTTTTGGTAGTAACTTGAAATTTCCTAACCTAGTCCAGTTTTGGACGAAATCAGAGTCAATGAGGTCTAGAAAAATCTGGTAACGAATGAGAGATCTAATTATGAATTTGATCACATGAGTAGATAACTAAGACGTTAAGGAATCCGTACGACTTAACAGACTCGAATTCGGGAGAGAAGAACTCTTGAAACTGATCTTAGCGTGAACGGGTATTTTATGAGTGTCATAGGTTGAAGGTGTGTTGTGAAATGAGGGTTTGAAGCTCTGAATTTAACTCTCTATTTCCGTGCAAGCCGCCAAGGCGAAATTATTCCCGCCATAGTGGGGTCGCTGTAGCTGGATGAGGTCTGTTGTGGCGGGACAGTCACGACTTAAGTCGAAAATAAACCCCAAAAACGTTATTATTCTGCAACATTCGATCTTGAGAGCTAAGGAACAACCCAGGGATACTTCTTGAAGGTTTTTCACCTCTTCTAGCACCAAAGGTATGGTTTTAACTCCCCGAATCCATTTTTCGATCCGTAGAACTTAGTTTCTTGGGTAATTATTGATGGGGGAGGGTTTTGATCTGGAAATTATGGTGGAATAAACCCTAATATGGGTATGGAGATCAAGGGTTTGGCCTAGGGTTGATATCATTGATTATAATTTGGGTAATTATGTCTTGTTTATTAATCTTCGCGTTATATTAATTGTTTGTAGACCTAGAACAAGCGGAAAGAATCCGGAAAGGGAAGATTCAAGTGCCTTAGGGGATTCAAGCTTGGTTTCGAGGTAGATGATGATTGTTATTTCATGTTTTGCGTGATGTATATTAGTAATTGCTTCATTGTAATGCATGTATGTATGTGAATGAAACCTATTGACAACACCTAATGTAATTGAGCATGAACGAATTATTGTATGCCATGAATCAACACTTAACTGTATGATTATGAGAATGTACATTGTGATTGCGATTGTGATTGTAGTTTGTTGAATGGATCGGGTGTCACATTCCAACACACTAACTGGGATCAGATGTCACGTACCGATATATACATTGGATTAAGTGTCACGTTCCAACACATTAACTTAGATCGGGTACCACGTTCCGGTACACTAACAATTTAGGTATGGGTTTCATGAGAGAACTATTGAAGTGGGTTCCATGAGAGGACCATTAACTTGTCATAGATATTTGTTATTTAGAATATGGAATTGTACATTGCTCCAAAAATGATAACTGATATATATATATATAAATATATTATGTATATGTGTGTTTTACTTTGTTGTGACTGCTTATATATATTTCACTTATTGGAATAGCCGCGTGATCCTACCAGTAAACTGTGGTTGTGTACTGATACTGCACTTGTTTGTTCTTTGTTGGGTACAAGACATCTTCAGGCGGCTATTGATAGACTTGAGCTAGGTGACTATTGAGCGTGACCGAATTCAAGGGTGAGCCAGTTCTTTCTGGCTACCATGGACCTCTCTTGTTTAAGTCTACTCTTTTCGAACTCAGACTATTTGTTTGGTGTTTGTTTAGTTTCGGGGTTGTACCTCTTGTTCTTAGATTTGTCGTCATTAGAGTTTTGGTACAATGACTTTCAGGTTCTAGGGGTTGTTCTTTAGCATTAGTTTGGCTAACTTATTTAAACTTTTGGAGTTTATGGAAACTCTATATAATTTCTGCATTTAAACCTGCTTCCGTATCTTTAAATGTGTAGTATCTTGGTTAAGACTACTTAGTAGGGTTGTAGTAATGATTCTCCCACCAGAGGATTAGTGTGGGTGTCAATCACGACGGTCTAGGTCGTGACATTCAAGGGGATATGCCATAGTGAATGTTATTTACATATGATATGGTACTAATTGACGAGATCCTAGGAAAAGTTAATGTGAGGTTGAAAGTTTAGAGACAACTCTTAGAGTCAAAAGAGTTCAAGTTGAGTAGGATAGAATTTGAATATTTGGAGTGTAAATTCAGTATTGATTTGTCTCATAAAGATATTGGGCTTGATACACATGCCATTCTCAAGAGATGAATTTTCAAATACCTAGGCCAATAATTCAAGGTAATGGGAACATTGATGAGAATGTCACTCATCGTATTGAGTGTGAAGGATAAAATTGGATGATCTTTGTGATAAGAATATGCCACCTATACTAAAAGGTAAGTTCACAAAGTAATTATTAGACCGATTATGATATATCGAGAGAGGTATTGTTGGTTAGTTAACTATAAATTCTCATGTCTAGATTTGTTGTTGTTTTTGTACTCTTAAATATTCAATTTGTCTTAAATTTAACCATGTTTAACTGTACGGTCCACGAAAAGCCATAAGTACCGTTAATTTCATCTCATATTTGCTCTTTTCTTTAATGATGATTATGCAACTTAACTCTTGACATTTACCAACGTGCAATAACTTGGAAGTATGCCCTAAACAATTAAAAATGTCCAAATGCAAAGTTAAGTAGTCCCTCCGTTTCTAAAAGAATGGTCTAGTTTGACTTGACATGAAATTTAAGAAGAAAAAAAAACTTTTGAATTTTGTGGTCCTAAATTAAAGTTATGTCAAATGTACAAAATTGTCCTTTAATCTTGTAGTCTTAAATTTGCCACGTGGAAAGCTGAAAGTAAATGTTACCAAAAAAGGAAAGATGTCATTCTTTTTTAAACAAACTAAAAAAGAAAGGAAGTCATTCTCTTTTAAACGGAGGAGTAATATATTTAGACTTTTTCCCTCAATAAAATAATGTCTTTATTATGAAGGAAAATAAGAAAGAACCGGGAAAGAGAAAAAAAAAATTGTGGCAAATAGCAAATATTTAAATCATATTAAATATTATAGCTACTGTTTAGGGAAATTCTAATTCGCAGCTATAGTTTTGCTCAATTTTGCTATTAGCTTGACTTGTATAATTCGCTTGATTTGTATAAATCCAAAATTTGTATAATTCGGTTCTTGATTAGTATAAATCCAGAATTTTGTATATGCTAACCCTAACTATTTGTATACGATTTTTGAAAAATTCATAATAAATTACCTTGTTTGTATATTGGTAAGTGAAATATACAAATGGAGTTCTGAAAAATTCTTAAATTGTATAAATATTTAATTTGTATATACTTATCCTATTTGTATATTCGCAAGTAAATATACAAATGAGAAGAAATATGCAACTGCAACCTTCATAGCAAGTGAAACTATAGCTATGAAGCATAATTATCGATACTATATATAGTTATAGAGCCTTATTATATCTATTATGTTTGTTATTTTTGAAATTTTCTCAAACAAAAAAAATTGGAAAAAGAGCTACAGAGAAAAAGAAAAAGGAACAAAAAGGACCTCAAAAGCTTTTCAATAACCTATTTAGTATAAAACAAGATTTGGTTCCACTTTAACATACAGTATAGCCTGCATTTCTTATCTCAATCACGTACAATGTGTACTAGCTACACCCAATTTATCTTGTAATAGTGTTTTAAAAGATAATGTTGGGACTCGTCTCGAGGGTGGGCGCTAGTAAAATGCCTTAGAGGCTCACATTTAGTTCGATGAGGTTTACATAGTAATTAAGCGTTTTGACTGTATGTTCTAGGCATGCCTAACGTCCAATATTTGAGGCTTATCTAATTGTTATTCTATAAATTATGTATTAAAATTCTGAGTTAACATTATTGACCCTTGATCATAATTCTTTAATCAATCAATAATCTTATTAATAGTTTTTTTAATTTATAGAAATAAAAAAATTGAAAGTAACAAAAATAAAGAATTTGTAATATTGCATATTTACTATCTGAAATTAATAATGTAAGGGTGAATATTATTTAATATTTTTTTAAAATGCACAGTCGAATTTTACATCTTCATGACTTGTTATTGATCTTCATATTTTTGTCATAAGCCTCAAACTTACCATATTTTATTATTTCGCTATTTAAATGTAACTTTATTTTTATTCATAAAAGAGTGATATTTTTTTAATTATTATATAATATCAATAAAGCTTATTGATTATTTTCCTTTTAGGAAGGTATATTGAATAGTATGATAATAATGTATTTTAAAAAATTATGATTCTTTTATTGTTTGATAATTAAGATGTTAAAGTTGATTTGCATCTTATAATAACTTTTATATCATAGCATTATTTATACTCATAAAATCATACCTTATAAGTTTTTTTTTTAATGAATTTCTCATCGTGTTTTTAATTTTTTCTTAAAATTATATTGATGTATCTTTTTAAAAAAAATATATTTTTAAT
>JAJOOS010003650.1:0-31530 GCA_029582725.1 Solanum chiquidenum | reverse complement strand
TTTTTTAATTTTTTTTTTTTTTTATAATTATTAAAATAAATTATAAATTATAATTTAAAAATATTATCATAAATATCGACAAAACAATATTACATGGTGTTAATGTTACTACTTGTTAATCAAATTCACAAATAAAATTATCTTTATAATATTTATTAAGATTTTTTCAAATAAAAGTATAAATATCTAAATAGAAATATTAACGTAATTATTTTGTCACATTAAAATACAAAAAATGTGACAATATTCCAACCATAAAAAATTTAAAAATAAACTCCTTAAAAAAATCATGAAACTTATGGCGTATCTAACACATCATGAAATCTATGGCGTATACAACACTTCATGATCATCTTCATCAAGCATATCTAAATCAGCTTGTGGCAAGGTTGTCTTAACATCTTCATTTTCATCTGCAATTTATATGCGGTTTCAATTAGTTAAATATTAAATAGATTTTGAGTTTGGACTCTCTTTAATTTTAAATTTTAATATTATATTATATTTTTTAAATTATTTTTATTTGGCCCACGGGCCGGCCCTACCTATATTTCTCAAGCCCCACAAATCAGCAGGCTTATTCAGGCCAGGCTAAAAAGTCATTTTCTTAAATGGGCTTCAAAAATCTTATCCCAGCCCTATTAAATCTCGGGCTAGGTCAGACCGGTTTAACGGACCTAGCCCATATTGACGGCTCTAATCCCACCACAATCTTCGTAGGTGCACAAAATTGAATGTGAGTATAGGTTCGACCTTGAATCTTTTACAAACCATCTTGATTTAGATGTCTGCCTGTCTATATTAAATAAATAAAAGGTACGCAGATATAATCATATATTATTATAAGTTGGAAGAATGTTAGGCAAAAGTTGGATTACCATTTTGCCCCTACATTAAATTAAAATGTTATAAACTATTTAATAAATTAAATACTAAATACTAAATCATCATATTACTACATGAATAATTTACTAATACCTTTTACTAATTAACTTCTAAAATCAAATCAATAATAACAATTAAGCTAGACCAAATACATGATTAGATGTTACAACTAATTATTTTTCACTTTTCTTCCCACTTTATAATGAGTTTAAATTAGTAACTCTTTTAGATTTAAAGTCTCTTAAAATTTATATATCTGTATAAATCTTCATATTGAGAAGGTAACCAGCTTTCATCAACTCACACAATTTTTTCAATTTTTTTTGGAATTT
This sequence comes from Solanum chiquidenum, assembly GCA_029582725.1. NCBI lineage: Eukaryota > Viridiplantae > Streptophyta > Magnoliopsida > Solanales > Solanaceae > Solanum > Solanum chiquidenum. The sequence goes on along the minus strand of JAJOOS010003650.1, from coordinate 30,313 downwards.
TCTTATATTTTTCCTATTTAATTTAATATTAAATGCCTTAAAAACGTTTAAAAAAAGACTATTGTTAAGTATAAGCCGAAAAGACTCACAAATTTTGTCAGTTTCAAGAAGAAAGTCCAAAAGTCTCTTAACCCAAAATTAATAAGAAGAAGGAACCGGTTGGCTCAACCAATGCATTTGTCACTTTTTGGGGCCTTTTGTGGTGGTAACATGGTTGAAAGGTAAATTTTTTATTTTTGTTTAGATTAATTTAATATCTCAAATAATCACAAGTTTTGTTCAACAAGAAAAAACTGTTTAGGCTCCAGTAGCCAATAATACGTTTACATTACTCTATTTGGTCGTTAAATTACTGCAGAAGTTAAGCTTTTTGGATTTATTTTGGATATGCTCTTCTATTTGATGTCTTTAGCACAAATATATTTATGGTTGTTTTCCTAATAAACTTTAATGTGATTACAGTTAAAAGGTTGTGCAGAGATGCAATGCTCCTGACAATGTATAATCTTGCCAGACATTTCATTTAAATTATTATGTACTATTAAGTGATTAATTATTATACTGCACAGTATTAAAAAAAATCTACTCGGCTTTATTTCATTATTTTGGGTTTGTAAGGTTGTGAAAAATCCCTTTCACTTGTGTTTAAGTCAAATAACATATAACAAATAATAATTTCACTTTCAATAGAAAAATACTCATTAATCAATTACAATTATTTGAGGATGCAATTTTGGTACATGTGTAGAAGACTTGAAGGTTATGTTTTTTGAAATCTTTTTTTTTTATTCTTTATGTTTTTTATAATTTCTTTGGCTAGGAAATACATGGCTTTTCCTTTCAGTTTCCAATACATTCTTAAAATTAGTTTCTTATATTCTTCACTTCTTCATCTATTAGGGAAAAATTAAGAGGAAAAGTTATTAACAATTTTTTTTTGTTCCAATATGTCAACACAACCATATCCAACTACAAAATGAGGTATTTATCTTTTGCTCTTTATATTTTTGCATGAATTCACAGCTTTTGATGTACACGATTTCTCTTTTTATAAATTGGGCATAAAAGGTTAGTTCATTGCACTTTTGTGTTTTATCATCATATAGTTTTAATGTTATTTTTTATTTATTAGTTATCTTTCTTATTTGGTTAATATATTACTTTCTTTAACTTTTTTTCATTTTGTTGATATGATGACATTTATATTTTATTGCTTTTCATATTAATTGAGTTGATGTTATAAATGTTTCAATACATGAGATAGACTTATATAATTTTTATACGGTAAGTCAAACGTGCAACGCACATTCCTTGAGCTAGTACCGACATATTGGTTAGTATCTTCCTAGTTATTGGGTGGGTAGCTTGTTAACTCTCTGTTGTTGTCTATATTGGATTACTATTCCTCTTCAATCACTCAGACCTCACGAGATGACTTGCTGTATCAATTTAGTCACAAATTCTGTTTCCCTAAATGTGAACCAAATTAAGTAATTGGTTCACATTTATGTGTGATTGAAAAGAGAGGTGATTGTCCATGATTATACAAAAGAACAATGATTTGGCACATTAACAAAATTTTGAAGATTTCTTTAATTCTTTTTCCATTTCTCGAAACATGGCTCAACTCGGCCATAAAATTAACTTTACATATAAATCAATCCTAAGCGCCTACCTCAAAAGCAGCTTCCTACTTACAACCAAGAGCAAGGTCGAAAATCTCAATTTTCATTTCTATCATGCTCTCTCCTTTCACCACTAATAATATACAAGTAAAAATGGACTCTCATTTCTGCAAGAAGCATTCCAAGGATGATCGAACGGCAAAAATTCAGGTCAATGCTTGCTTAAACTGTGACCATCTCTGTTCTTGGAACTCCAGGCTTCATCTCCAAATACTTCCTCAATCATAGAGCAGGTTGGTAACAAATCAACTTCATTCTTACCACAGCTTAAGTACCCCATGTCCCATTCTTTACCATTAGATGCCTCCATCACAAAATCATGCACACTGCCAATGCCAACACCAGCAAAATGACTTGCCCAGTGTTTACAATCATCAGTTTTTACCTGTGGTGTTTCTGAAGAAGCCCCAGCTGCATCAGTGGTACAAGAGTTATCTTCGACATCATGGTTACCCACTTCATTTGAATGACGACTGTCTAGAGGCTGAATATTGTGTCCACAACTACTGTTGTTATCAATCAATTCATCGGGACATGCTTTTGACACATCACTCAAGACCTTCCTCCTGCAAAAGTTTATCGTCCGATAATCTTCAAAGGTTGCAACACCAGCTTCTTCATCATATGCTTGTTTTTCATTCATATATATTTCATTGTGACCAGGATAATTTTGATATATTGGTGACTCAACCACAGAATCCTCATCATCATCTGTCATTTGAGCTCCCGTAGCAACAACGTCGTCATCGATCTCCTGCCATTCATCGTTATCACTGTCTATATTTGATGGGTCAAACCTATTCTGCTTGGCACGCTTCCGCAAAATAAAGACATTGAAGTAATAGCTAACGAGATCTCTCCTGCTCCGTGAAGGAAATTCAACAGCAAGGTGGTCCCAGAAATTCCTGCCTAGTGCTGCAGGATTGGAAAATACAACTTCATGAAATAATTCCTCTTCCTCTTCACTCCATTTCTCTGCCACTACCTCTCCCATATCATAAACACCCAACCTAACAAACGTTTCCTCACCCAAGGCCTCCTTAAGTTTCTCCCTTGCTTCCATGATGTGCAGCCGAACACATCCAAAGGAACCAGCATCTTCACAGGAGCACCCAATTTTTCCTGCTCCAACATTCTCCTCGTGGTCTGCAGGTAATTCCAATTTAGGCATTGGAATGATATATGTCCCAGCAAGTTTATTTTCTTCATCACGATAATCCACAAAATTTGATTCTAGAGCTTGAGATGGAAGATTTGGGCTTTCTTGAATGCTCCCCTTCAAGGATATATTTTTACTATCATATGCACCCCATTCTGGTAATTCAGCTTGGAAATCTGGTCCAATGGGAACCAATTTCCGAGGAGGATTGTTCAAACTAGGGGAATAGACCTCCATTGGATGAATAACAACTCTGAATGGAGGATCAGTATTGTAATATTTAGAAGCCGTCAATACGTGAAAAGGCACCTCGGACCTGATGTCTTCTTTGCTGGTGCTACTAGAGGTCCAAGAAGAGTTTGAAGCAGAGCCATGAATGCTCGTCTCAATTGCTTTCTCAGAAGAAACAGGAACTGCAGCCACATCGCAACTATCAGGTCTCTTCTCACTGAAAGCTTTGACTTCTGAAAGTTTCTCCTCATCTCCACCTACCAAAGACCATAAATTTAGATCATCCAAGGATAAGGGTATCCACAAATTAATTCACATCCAAACATGCTGCTAAAAGAGCAACCTCCTAATGACAAGCTGCTTGCCAAGAGTATTTAACGTTTGTGTAAATAAAAGCATTCTAACCATTATTCACAAAGCAGTTAAAACAACGTAAATCATTTCAGGAATTTGATAGAAAAATCTCTTCCTAACCTGAAGTGTAAGAGTTAGGAGCCACTGATTCACACGGAAACTGCAAAAAGGAAACTAGCTGACTACTCGGTTCTACATGTCTCGGCTGCTTAGATGAAACCTCATACAACTTTTCTTCACTGTATGGTCTTTTTTGCACCATATTTAACTGCAAAAGGAAGTTGAAGAAGGTGTTAAGCAGATTCAGAAAAGGGAAAATGGAGGAGAATTAAGTTCCACACACTCAAAAACATTGATGCAACCAATTCCATAAGACACAAAAGATATCCAGAGCATTCTTCAAACAAAAAATACATGAGAGAGATGTAGACACAACATCCAGCATTGAACACAAAAATGAAAGCTTTTTAGTCATAGCTAATCATAACATTGAGAATTTCTAGTTAAAGATAATAACTTCCATATAGCCCCCAAGGAAAAAAGGGACTAACAAAATACTGCACAACAACAGAAATTAAACTATCAATAGCAAAGTGATAAAGAACAACAGAAAAATTCAGCGAGAATGTTGAAGGAAGTAGCAAAATAGAACACCCATATGATAATACAGAACAAATATACACAAGACTCGGAATTGTCAAGCACAGTTGGACATTCAGGTAGATAAACAGTCCACTCTGTTTCAAGTAAAGAATCTGAGTAATAGTTGAAAAGGTTGCCACTCAAGAGGTAAAGTACATAGTAATCATTTGTATAAGTACTTGTAACACGTGGCACGTGTACAGTGAAAATGGAGTGGCTCAGAAAGTTTGATAATAAAAATCTAAATATTAAAAAAAAAATTGTTTATTTACATGTGCAAAATAAACAAATTTTTTTAAAAAAAACATGGTGGGATCTTTGGTTTTGAGCTAATTACAATCAATCGACAGTCCAATTCAGGTTATCGGATGTATTTTTTTTGTTTTGCTCTCGAAATCGTGACCTAAAATGATTTAATTACAATTTTGATGAATAAAAAAACGTAACCCTAGATCCCCAAATTTGAAATAGATGTAAAAAATTCAAAAAAAAAATCAAATCGACCAGAAATGATGCGACGAATCGCAGATCGAGCACGAAGAAAGACTGTTTAAACAAAAAAAATCCTCAAAATCACAAACGAAAAAAAAAAACAATCGATCCTTTTTATTTCTCAAGAAATCAAGAGATGATAACAAAATCAAGCTAGAAACTGAATTAATTTCATGAAATGAAGGTAGATCGAACAGATCTGATGAAAAAACCGATAGATCTGAAACCCTAACCTTGGAATTCGATTTCCAGACGGATAGATCCAAAAGAGGTACCAATCGATAGAGAATGAAACGAATTAGAAGGATCGGAGGTTGATTTGATCTTCAAGAAGAAAAATCAAGGTCGATTGAAGGGGAAGAAGATGAGAAATTGGAATTGGGGAAAAAATTGTTGACGAAAAAATAGAGGGTAAAGGTGGGTCAAAGGGGATTCGGTTATTGATGTGCCCGAAATAGTAACGCGTGTGGTCAAAAAGGGGCTCCGTAATCACAGGTAATTACGACAAATACCCCTAGTATTGGAAAATAATGGCTGCCCCACTTTAGACTATTTATCTATGTGCTCAATCTGTGGGCTAAAAGAGTTGGAAAGAAGTGATGTGACACGTGCCATGTGCTAAATAGTTTTATCACATTTTTAAAAATAATTATATTTTACCTATAATAATAAATTTCTATATAAGCATTTGTTGATGATTTTAGTAAAAATAATTGATAGTATTTCTTTTATTTGAACTTATGTGATATTATTTGATTAGGCATAAAATTTAAGAATTTTTTTTATAATTTTTGGTGTAAAATAAATCTTAGACATTTATTTGGCTATATATCATTTCATCAAAAGGTGAAATGAAAATTTTAGAATAAAGTTATTTCTAATTATAAAGATGTGATATTAAATGAGAATTTTAAAATTAAGTTATTTTCAATTATAAAAATGTGACCTTGAAATGAGAATTTTAATTTAAGTTATTCTAATTACAGAATATGACATTAAATGAGAATTTTGAAGTTGAGTCATTTCTAATTATAGAAAAATTACATTTTCTTTATACGAACAAAAAATGAAAGTATGTCACATAAATTAAGACAAAGCGGGTAACTTATTATTTCATATCATATATTTTCCATTAATGTCAAAATATTGCATCTTGTATATAAGTTAAACGTTTTTCCTAGCGAGAAATGTTTTTTGGTTACACCTTTTTCAAATATATTTTTTCTCTCAACTCGTCTTGAATAGCTTAGTTATTTATCCTATCTTTTCTGGTATGTTCGTACATCCATCTCAACATCATCATTTCGCTACTCTCATATTCTGAATATGTGAAGTTTTTGACTGACCAACACTCCGTCCATACAACATAGCTTGTATGACCATCACTTTATAAAACGTGTCTTTAAGGTTTGGTGACACATTTTTGTCGCATAAGATACCAAATGTGATGTTCTAGGTACTATGTCTTAGTCCTATTCAGCTTAAACCCTTTAGACTTTAGGATTTGTCTCCAAACCTCTAACCTATTATTAACTCTGCCACGTGTCTCGTTAATTAAAATTATGTCGTCTGCAAATAGCATACATCATGACATCTCTCATTAGATATGTTGTATCAATTCATCCACTAATAATGTAATTAGAAATGGGCTAAGAATCGACCCCTGGTGCATCATTAATCTCATCTCCACTTGAAAGTGCTTAGAGTTTCCTCCTAGTGTACTCATTGGGTCTTGGCTTTGTCATATATACATGTCCTTAATTGTTCTAATTTGCGTCACATGTATACCTTTAACCTCCAAACATCTCTATAACACCCCTCCTATAGACTTTGTCGTAAGCTTTTTTTATGTCAATGAACAACACATATAAGTCCCTCTTCCTCTAGCCAATAATGTTCCATCAATCTCCTAATCATATGTATCATTCATTTAGTCGATCGTTCCAACATAAATTTGAATTGATTTTCGTGAAGTCAATGTATTTAATTATTTTTTTTGGGGGGAATAAAGTCGATGTATTTAAGACATGACAGCTCCTATGATTCATTTACATACATATACCATCCATTTGTTTTATAAACTCACTATCTAGAGCGACATTAATATTAAAATAAAATAATAAAACAATACGAGTATTGAAGTCAATACACATAGTTTGAGCAACACTAGCATTTAACAAAAAAAAGTGAACCTAAATTTTATGTTCCTTCGAGTTTAGATTTCTCAAACATGAACTTTTAACGTTTAAAACTTGAGTTTTCTTTTCCAAAATAAACTTGGCTCATGCTTGCGTCTAAGGATAAAATCTTTAGTATAGTAATTAATACTCATTCTTTCATAGTTCTTCCCACATCGCAAGCAGAGAAGAGAAGTGAGCAAATGCAGTGATATAGAATAAGGGCTGGGCTAACAGGTAAACATACTTACCTGGACGGGGTCAATGGGTGATCATGAAGATCCATGGCCTAGGCTGGTGACCTCCATTGCACTTAGGAGGGGTGCTCACCTGAGGTCGTCCCAAGTGGTCGAGCCTGCGTCATAATTTGTTGCAGAGGGGGCATGCGTTCGCGCAGCCCCTACACAAATCTAAGTCCAACGTTTGTGAACTTTCAGGTCCAATGGTTTGAGTTAGACTCAATAATTTCTGATGTCTTTGAAGTAAATGTTTGATTTGTGGCACAACAATAATAGTTACTTTCTAAGTGTGAAACAATTAATATGTAATGGAAATTGTTGAAAGTGCACTAATTGGAAAGTACTTAATAAAGTCTATGCAAAACCAGCAGCAATTGGCCTTTGTTTATTGCATGTTTAAAAGATATGTCTTACTCACAAATATAAACCTGAGATGTGACACAAGTTTCGAAATAGTGGAAATGCAACAAGAAAGTTGAGTCTATTTTTTTTGTGTGTGTGAGAGAACATAGTTAGGCATTTAGCCAAAACTTGCCTAACAATGTACTTAAAAAAAATTGCCTAACTGACTTAGCTAGAGGGACTATAAAGTGTACTACAGATCTAAAAGAAAAAGAAGTCTAGAATTTACTAGAGGTTGGTTTGGCTAATTGACATTATGATACCATATAATAGTGTCACCTCAAAAGTCATAATTGACATGATGCAACTAAAAATTAAACTTGGAATTGTTTGCTTTCCTTCCAAAGTAACAAAAACTATTACAGCAGTTCTTAATAGTAAAGATTTCGAGTTTGAACACATATGGAGTAGTATAACAGTAACTACTATGTCTCAGCCCAAATAAGTTTCTATCGACTATATTAGTCCTCGACCATATTTCTCCATTTAAATAATATATGAATCGGAGTTTCAATAAGAAAATGGTCAACCTGATCCAAACATGCCAGATTTATAACATAAAGTACTGATCATAATGCCATTAAATAGGCTGCTGAAGTTCACACACAAAAAAAAAACATGATATAAAGGTAAGCATTTTTAACAATGCTACTAGGAAACAACAGTTCTAAGCTTGAATGGAAAAGACAAGAATTGAAAAAAGATAAATAGATTTTGCTCTCATGTTTAGTGCTTATTCCATGGTTCCAGGGAACATTAACTTGCTTATGCCACAGCAGGCATATCCTTGAGCCATCCATCTAAAGGTTTCCCAATGGAGTAGACGATGAACCCGATTTCTCTGAGCTTCTGCTCATCAACAATGTTCCTTCCATCAAACACAAATGCAGGCTTTTGCATGTTATCGTAAATCTTCTTGAAATCAAGAGTCTTGAACTCGTCCCACTCGGTCAAAAGACACAGGCCGTGGGCACCTTTTGTGGCTGCATAAACATCCCATACTACATTGAGTTGCTTCATCACAGTGGGGCTCATTGGCTGGAGGTGAATTGGATTGTCCCAATCAAACTTTTTCATTGACAGATCCTTTCGGATTTGATCCTCAGTGACCTGTGGATCATATATGCTCAAGTTAGCATTGTCTCCTAATAGGCCTTTGCACACATCAATTGCTGGTGTCTCTCTAGTGTCACCTGTGTCTTTCTTGAAAGCAAATCCAAGGATAGCAATCTTCTTGCCTGAAACTGTGTTGAACATAGAGGAGACAACTCGGTTAACAAACCTATTCTTTTGGTAGTCATTCACCTGAATCACTTGTTTCCAGTAGTTGGCAACTTCTTTGAGACCATTGCACTCACAGATGTAAACCAAGCTGAGAATATCCTTCTGGAAACAAGAACCACCAAAACCAACACTGGCATTGAGGAATTTTGATCCGACTCTCGTGTCCTTACCAACAGCATGGGACACTTGTGTAACATCAGCTCCAGTTGCTTCACAAAGAGCTGACATCGCGTTAACTGATGAAATCCTCTGAGCCAAGAAAGCATTTGCAGCGAGCTTCGAGAGCTCAGCTGACCAAAGATTGGTGCAGATGATTCTGTCTTCAGGCACCCAATGAGCATAAACTTCCTTCAGAGCCTGGATTGCCTTTTGTCCCCCAGGGGTTTCGCGTCCTCCAATTAGAACGCGATCTGGATTAAAAAGGTCCTGAATAGCAGTTCCCTCAGCAAGAAATTCAGGATTCGAAAGAATTTGATACTTGATTCCATTGCTGTTATGTGTGAGTATTTTCTCAATTGCCTCAGCTGTTTTCACTGGAACAGTCGACTTCTCAACAACAATCTTATCATTCTTCGATACATCAGCTATCATCCTTGCAGCACTCTCCCAATATGTAAGATCTGCTGCTTTCCCAGCTCCAAGTCCTCGAGTTTTCGTTGGGGTATTAACAGAAACAAAGATGATGTCTGCTTCAGAGACATGTTGCTCAACTTCAGTGCTGAAGAAAAGATTCTTTCCTCGACATTGTGTCACTATATCTTCAAGTCCTGGCTCATAAATTGGCAGTTGATCACTGTTCCAAGCAGCGATACGAGCAACAGATATATCAACAACAGCCACTTCAATTGTCGGGCACTTGAAGGCTATGACAGCCATAGTTGGTCCACCAACATATCCAGCTCCAATGCAACAAATCTTCACCATTCTTTCTGCAACATGAAACAAGATCAAAGGAAGAAGTAAAATTCCCGAATAACAATAAGACTAATCAAAGAAATGGGATTTTTAAGCCTCCGCGCTGGATCATTTTTGTCTAGAGGTACATCTATTCACTTACACATGTAAAATGAGAACTAAATACATTCTAGGATACATAGACTTTAGATAAAATTATGGTAGATATTTTCTTGCCTTTCTAATCCACATCGAAAATTACCAACTTAGATATAAATACACAAGGAATATGTTCAACATCACTTGACAAAGAAAATTTTAACCAGGCATATGTCACAGACAAGAATTTCACAACAAATGAAAAAGAAAACAAACCAAATGAGACCACCAATTTATTATCAATGCACTTAACACAACAGGGAATAATAGAAAGTGAGAAAAAAAAAACAAGACTTACACAAAAATTACCTCAAGGATGTCCCTTCTTGAAAAAAGTAAAACAAAGTAATGGTGCCAAAGACTTCCATAAATATACATAATGAAAATGAGGCTATGATCTAAGCTAAAAGCTAAGTAAAGTGCCAAAAGTCAGATTTTTAAGTCTGGTGTGGAACACTTCAACACGTTTTCAAGAGGTACCTTTCTGTAACAAACAATGGAAAGAAATTCAACCCATTTCTGGTTTAAAATTTGGGTGAATAGTTAAAACATTACTATTTTCTCTTTGAAACTTCAATGATATCAAGGAAAAACTAGAAAGGGATAAACAATAGTAACAATTTTCATAAAGGAAAAGGATCTAAATTTGCGCAAAACTTTGCAAAATGATCCAACTTTGCGCTCCTTTATATATAACTATGTTGTTAAAAGATCGGTCCAAATATACTTTTATTTGCTAAAGACGAAATCTTAACTGAGCCCCTTTTTTCACAAAGGAAAAAAGATCGATTTCGCCATTGAACTATGCAAAATGATCCAAATTTACCCTTGAACATCACGAAATAATTTGGATCATAAAAAATTTTAAGGTTAAATTTGGACCTTTTCCCTTTTCACTATTTGTTATCAAAAACAAATTATCAGTCTATTTTGGGGCTAAGAGGGATCGTGTATTCGAGTCACCAATGGTGAAAAAGGGTGAGGGTTAAAAAAATAAAAAGTCTAAAGGGGTGTCAAAACAATTCCTTTTCCTGTTTTTTTCTAATAGATAAATCAATTCAATTAACCAAAGAAAAATCAGAAAGTGAAAACTAAATCAAGATTATTTTTTTACTGGTACACTTAAAAAATGAAAAAAAGAAGCTTGAAGCTTCAGAAAGAATGTGACCATAATTTGAACAGGTCTTTGAGTAATATCAGAGAAAAAGATTAATTATAACTAAGACAATGTATATAAAATATAGTTGAGAAAAAAAAAATCAAGAAACAAAGCCATCATTAGAGAACTTGATTTAAATAAATGGAACACAAAGTTGAGATTAGCACGTTGGTACCTGATTAAATGGCCTTCTTTTAACAACTTTAATTTTTGCTTTCTCCTTTGTTCTTGTGGGGTTGAAAGGAAAAATGAAGGTTAATTTATAGAAGAGAAAATAAAAGTACTTACCAAAATCTATAAGGCAAGGAATTGTACAAGTAAAAAATTTGCTTCCAACATTTAATAAGACATTCCAATTGATTTGCATAAAGAGCTTCTACTAGTATAAGACAAATTTCTCTAAAATAACTAATTAATAATGAATTTGACCGTATAATGAATTCATAGATTAGTCCCTTTTAAGTATGATGATTAGTAAATATTTAGAAAGATTATTATGTGGAAAATAATAAATATATAATATAATGACTAGAAAGATCTAACAGAAGGGAAAAACTAGAGTTACTCTTTATTATATAAAGTAATGAAATTTATAGTATCAGATTTCATAAATTGATGAGATTTGAATTTTGACTTTTTTTTCATTTTGTACCTCACCTACATGGACGGATTTTGTGTCCAAATTATAGGTGTATGTAAATTGACTAAATTCATGATATTTTTGCAAAGTTGGATATTACTTTTCTTCGTCTCATTTTATATGAGTTGGTTTGACTTAACACATAGTATAAGAAGGAAAGAAAGACTTTTGAAACTTGTGATCTAAAATAAATGGTAGATATTTTGTGGCTATAAATTATTTCATCAAGAGTAAAATATGCATTTTAAAGTTAAATGATTGTTTAATATAGAAATGTGTCATTCTTTTTTTAACGGATTAAATAAGAAAGTGAGTAGACAAAGGGAATATATATATATACTTGAATTGATCTAATAATACCTAATGACCCTTATAATTTTTTTAAAAATTGCATGTTAAAATTAATTGAATGATGAATTACTTAATTACCATTAGGAAGAATAAATTATTCTCACATAATATTTATTTATTTTATTTTAATGATGTATCGATATTTAAAATAAAAAATAAAATCTCTATTAGGCTTAAAGCTTCATGGCATTAGGCAAATTTTCTTGACCAGTTCTAAACCCAAATCAAGGTTAATTCAATTGCCAATATGATCAGCATCAGTTAAATTTGAGATTAGTAATGTTTGTATTTTGTTCTTTCCTCGTTTATTAATTTTGAAGAGTGATCTATTAATATTTGACATATTTTACTGATGGTATGTGATATTATTATATTTGTACATAAAGTAATTAAATTATGTCATATGAACTAAAACGGAAGAAGTATCAATTTTGCAAACACTAATGTGTGCCTCAAGCAATAGGTGAATTTAAATGATCTACAATCACACACATATTTAATAATTGTTTTAACACTAAGAAATTGAAAAATATTTCTTTCTTTTAAGAATTTAGTATCTAATCAAACATTACCACATAAATCAAAATAAATAAAGTATCAATTTTGCAAACACTGACTAACACGTGTCTCAAACCAGTAAAAACAAGCAGATCTAGTTGGTGTAGCCAGGTGACAATCTAGTCTGATTAACGAATCTATTTTAGGCATGCGCTACATGCAGTAATGGAGCCACAATTCAATCAATAGTAATCTCATTTCACTCATCTTACAAAAAAAAAAGTATAATTATAAATAGGTAGATAATTTTTTTTTTCAAAATAACGTTTATGTTGATGATTTCATATATCCAGATTGAAATGAAATTAAGTGTTTTCACTCTTTATCGCATATGAATGTGTGATAGCATTCGCAGTGGTATTTGAAAATTCTAATGTGTTGCGTCTAAGATCATAACGAACTTGCCGATGGATCACTATGAATGAGTTGGAGCCCAATTATTTTATCCATAATGAAGTGAGGATTTTCACTTAAAGAAATTCAAAATTATAAAAAAAGTAAATATAAAAAAATTATAAGAGAATTCAACATCGAATATATATATATATATAAAGAAAAAATATGACTTTACATTAATAGTATATTTTTTTCTGGAGAGAAACTATATAGTTGACTCAATTACTTCAATTAGTTTGAGATTAACTTGTAGTTAATAGTGTAGTATAGGATTAGTTAGCAACTAACGAAATTGCCAACATCAAAGCGTGAAAATCAACTAAATATTTCATTGTGAAGTCCGTTCACTAATACTAGTACTATATACTATATACTATAAATAATAAGTACTCTCTAGTAAATATTTTATAGTTAGTGAAGATTATGTCAACAAAGAAACAAATGAAAGATGGCAGCTGCAACAACTCCGGCAATTATTTTCAGCGTACTTTCAAATTTAGCCATCGACACAATGGCAGTGAACTCTTCGATTCCTTCGAGCTTCAACAAGTTGTCAAACAGCTAAACCTCGCCCTCGTTAAAGCATCTGCTGAATCATCTTCTCCCATTACATCTGCTGTTCTGAATTCTCCTTTTTACACCAAGTGCTTGGGAGGTTCTTCTTACAAGCAAAATGCTAAAGCTTCTAGAACCAGGAGAATTTCTTACTCACAAATTGGAGTTGAGAACAGAGCAGATTGTAAAAGCGCCGGGATTAATAGTATATTTCTACGGTTATGGAACTTGGCAAAACAGGGGTTCCTTAGAGGCAAACAAAACCCGCACAGAGAAGACGCGGATTCAGAATTTTAAATTTGTAAGTGTGACAACATGAATTGTGATTTGTGACCGGTGCTACTTTATAATATTAATAATAATGTATATGGCCCTGGAACTTCTGTCTTCCTCGCCCTTTAATTAAATTTCTCAAATTTGATGTAGTTTTTGACATTGCCGTACCAAAATTTGCCTCATTATAGTCTTGTTGGAGGTTCATACACGAAACAAGCTACGCAGAGGCCCGTTAGGACGAACCAGTAGTTTTTTCGTAGATTTTATATTTATATTAGAAAATTAAATAAAATATATGTCTATTAACTTGTGAACCACTAAAAAATTGATTGACGATTCAGTAGTAAGGAAAGGACCGTGGAAATATTTTTCAAACTAGAGTTGTGGGTTTGTACCCTCTCTTCTTTTTTTTTTAAATAAATAGATTAGAACTCCAAAACTCTTAATCTTGACTCCACCTCTGAAGCTACGGCTAGAAGCATTTCAAATTTGTAAAAACTTTACGGTTATTTATACCTAACCAATTTAACTAATATAATAAAGTGATTTAACAAATTTAAAATATGCATTAATTAATTATGATTAAGTGATAAAAATGTATGTGAAAAACATATCCTATATTTATTAATTTAGTGTAAATACATGAAGCGGATAAGTTTTTTCCAATAGTACCAGTGATAAAAAAAAGAGGGCACATTCAGAACACGAGAAGAAAAACTATTCAAAAACACTCCACATCTATATAGGTCCAAGCAGAAAGTCATTGCAACATTAGGCTGTATTTCTCATCAGCCCGTTACAAGGAATTTGGGCTTAGGTAAAGTTTCTTTCGTGAGCAACTTACAAAAATGACTATATTTATAGGGTTATTGAAGCTCAATAGCTATAATTATGTTATTTACAATAAATAACTACATTTTATATCTTTTTTTCACTGTATTTTTGTATACATTTTTTATTTTTCTATTTATACACTAATACATCTTTAAGTACAATAAACTAAATAAGAAATTGACTCTAAATATAACTCATTGTCCTTATTTACGTCCATACAATGAGCAACTTTCCATTATTAACATTAGAACTAATAATTACTTATTTAAAGACATATCCGATCATATTCTTATCAGTTTAAATACTCCATTCTCTTGTTGTCTCAAAAGATGTGGTATTGATATGTCATAATAATGACTGAATAAAACTTAGAAAAAATGTTAAAAAATCAATGAAAGTAAAAACTAAAATACATTTAACTAAAAATACACAGGAATACATACCCATATATTTAGTATATACCTTTTGAGTAAATATACAATTATTGAATAAAAGTGATTTTATTTGCATACAACTATTTTTGATTGAATTTAACTTTAAACATGAACATGTTATAACCAATGTGTGTATTTTAGGAGCCACAATAAATCCTATTATAAATTCATCCTGAACAAAGTTATGTTACCGATATTCCTTGATAAAAATGGCTAAAGAAGACGAAACCGTGTGAGCAATTACTATTTAGCAATACTAATATACATAAATATAGTTAAATAAGATACAACGAATATGCATACAAAAATATAGTTAAATACTAATATATATAAATATAGTTAAATAAGATACAACGAATATGCATACAAAAATATAATTAAATACTAATATACATAAATACAGTTAAATAACATACCACAAATATGCATACAAAAATATAGTTAAATACTAATATACATAAATATAGTTAAATAAGATACAAAGAATATGCATACAAAAATGAAGCCTATCAACAATTCTTAATTGCCCAGAAAGAAATTCACTTATTCATTAATTAAAATACTTTAATCCAAATTAATTAGGCATGAAAGAGAAAAAGTTGATGATGGTAAACATTGGGAAAAGATCACGTAAAACGTGCCTGCAATAATTAATTAGACATTCAATAATAACTTTCCTATTTTGTACTTATTTATATTAAATGTATATATAAATTATTTATTTGTATATAATTAACTTTGCTATTTATTGTGTAGTTATATTCATATATTATATAAAAAAAAAATATAGCTATTTTTCTTGAATATATAGGTATGTTTATCATATTCTGTAGTTTTTCCTTCTTTCATTCATTCAAATGGGTCCAAATGATCTTTTGGTTATATATAGTAGAAAATAGTAAAATATATCACACTAAAACATAGTATTTGTTTTATTGTTTTATAAAAACAAATCTAATAAAATAAATTAAACATGAATGTCAAATGGCTGATGTCTGATATATGGTAACATCCACTATATATGTATTTGTATTATTAATAATTGAACAATAAATTAAATTAAATATGTATGTCAAAAGGATGGTGTCTCTAATGGTAACATTAAACATATAGTTATTTATATTTTGTTATTAATAACTAAATGACAATTAATAAACAACAATAATATATTTGAGATATCGAAAAGTGTATATTTTGCATTCGTTCGCAAAGGAAGGAATTTGCCAACGGATGTGGAAATACACTTTTTGATGTTCCAAACATTTTGCAAGTTCCCTAGTGTGCCCAACAAGCAATGTAGCGGATATTCTAGGAACTATTTTTAAAAGAATAATTAGCATTTGTTAGGGTTTTGCCCTGATTTTTTTACTATAATTTAAAATTTATTTTTCCTTAAAGAAAAGACAAAACATTATCATAAATGTTTTTACTTTTCTTGAAAGGAAAATATAATATTCTTTCATATTTGATTTATTCTCTCCTTTTATGACTCCTTTTCTAGTAAGAAAAGGTTTTGCTTTTCTAGTAGGAAAGGTTTTAGGACTCTATAAATATAGGTTTGTTTCTTCTAACACAACAACAATAACATCCACAATGTAGTCGTTTAAGAGTCTTGTTTATGGGGAGATTTATTCTCTCTAATGTTTCAATGTTTTTCTTTATCTTAGTTTTGATATAATAATATTTTGATTTTTACTACTATAAGTTTTTTGTTATCTGATTTATCAATATTGTAAGCTTTCGCATGACGCCCTAATTCGCCTCCATAACCCAACAAGGTGTGACCCATAATTATATTTATGCACATATCTTGGCAACAAGAGGTGCTAACTAATTTATTGCTATAAAATTACTACATCTTTATGACCAAAGAAAATCAACAACATTTTTTTTTATTCTACTATATTTTACTATATTAGAAGAATCAGTTATAAATTATTTTATTCTACTATATTTTACTATATTAGAAGAGTCAGTTATAAATTGATTTCAACATGTCTACTAAGTACAATTTAAGGATATTTTAGACTTTATATGTTAGACTAAATTACTATGTATCATTTCTCGTCACTTTTTTTTTTGGATTGTATCAAATCTGCAAAGATTTGTTGCATTAAGAGCGGATACTTATCATCTCGCTAAGAGAAATCCGTTTAAGAGAAATTAAAGAGAGCAAAATTATTGTCTTCAATTTACTTTTAGTTACATGCATGTATGTGGTTTTCCTTTCCTTTCTTCTTAATTTCAGGAGAAGTAAAAAATAATTTTATCCTCTGTTTAATTTAATTTTCAGGAATGAATCACTGTGGCATCGGTAACTAGCTCGATTCTCATCTTACATTGAAGTTTTAACTTTCGGCAAGGTAACAATTGACAACGTCAACTCATTAAGTATCATCAGAATTGTAAAAGTTTAATTATTTTTGTGTTGGTGTAATATACCAAAAATACAATAAATTATAGTTGAAAATAAAATGACAAAAATGAATAAAAAATATTAGACTGAGGCGCGAATATCTCCCTCTCTTTAAGTAGATTCAAGCTCACTACCACATAATCTACACCGATCTAGCAGTATATCTCTTGACTTATCTCTTCCAAGATACAACAACTCATACAACCCCTTGAGGAAGATAATCTAATATTCAAAATTTTGAAAAATATTTAATTTTTGAAACAAAAGTTCTAAAGTATAAATAATTTTCACTCAATCAGACATTGAACAAGTCCATACATAAATTACTTTTTGTTATATAGGACAACCAAATGTTGTATAAATTAATGTATATAATATTGGAAAAATCCAAAAAACTAAATGATCCTTATTGATTTTTCTCAGTATTTTTATTTAAAAAGTCAATCGAGTTCACTATTTACTTGTCTTAGTCAGTACATATACTAATATACGATTATACATATATTATACATTCACCGGCTATTTTAGCTTAAGCTTTGTTAATTCAAGTTGATTGTGATTTGATATGATCCAATGATAGGCCCAAAGTTCCCAAGAGAAGGGAAATAAGTGTAAGAAGAAAAGCAAATAGTTTCACATATATACTAGGTGGACCTACTTTCTGTTACATTTATTTAGTTCTTAACCCCTTTTTCCAACTCTTCCATCTGCCTCTGCCAGCTTAAATCGCATCGTCCCCCTTCTCCCTCGTGTGTATCGCCCCCTCCCTCCCTTTTCTCCAATTTCGGATTTCCCCCTGCTAAATCTCATCAATTTCACCGTCCAATTCTCTTCTACAAAAACCCCTCAAAGCTCCCAATTTCCCTCATAGCCATATATCTTTTCTTGAAAATCTGGCAATGGCTTCTTTCAGTGTCCCTTGTCCTAAGATTTCTGTCCTTTCCGTTGCTTCATCATCCAATTTAAGCTCGACCCATCAGCCCCAGAGCTCCCTTTCCTTCAGATCCGGTCCTGCATTGCTCCCTCGTCTTCAGGTTTGTGTTCCCTTTGAGAGGTTAATCGTAAAGATTGAAGCTTTATCATGCATTTGGTTGAGTTTAGTGTGTTTTGTTCTTTAGGGGTCCAGTCGCATCCAATCTCAGGTGCTTAAGGTGAATGCCCAGCTGAATGAGGTGATTTTATGTTTCTTGGAATTTTGTGTGTTAAAATTAATAAACGAGGTTGCTGTAGGATGATAGATAACTAAGAATAGTTTACTATAATGAATCCTTATGTTCTGATTTATCAGTTAGAGAAAAAGAACGAGACAGATGATTTATACACTCAAACCTCAATTTGATTTGGTATTGAAGCTTACTTAATTGATTGATTTAATGTTGCTATTGACAAGTCGAACAATTCAAAACCAGTTTCTGAGAAAATCTTGGAGGAAGTCTCCAAGACTGAATACAGTATTCCAGATGCTTCATCCATTCAAGCATTCATGTCTCAAGCAGCCGATCTTGTGGAGTGCGTTAAGCTCTCATCGCCTATAATTTTGTTTTTTAATGTTTTTTCTGTAGAGTTCATTTAAAAAAGTTATTACCTTTCTGTGTTTAGGCTTGTGGATTCAAGGGACATTGTGGAGCTGCAGCTAAAGCAAAACAATTGTGAAATTCTTATAAGGAAGAAGGCGGCATTACCCCAGCCGCCTGTTTATATGGCCCCACCATCTGTTCCACAGGCCTTTGTTCAGCAACAGTTGCCTCCTGCAAGTGCCCCTGCTCCTGCAGCTCCTGCGCTTCCACCACCTGCACCCTCAAAGCCTAAATCCTCACATCCTCCAATGAAATGTCCCATGGCTGGAACATTCTATCGATCATCTGCCCCAGGGGTAGCGCCTTTTGTAAAGGTAAATATATAAGCCATTGGACCTAGACGGCAGTATTACGATATTTATCTGACATGAATTGCCTAAGGAATACCTTGGGTTTAATCGCTCCATAATCCACATTTAGTGAATGAGCAATTAAAAAAAAGGAGGAAATGAAGCAATTATTAACAATTGTTAAGCAATTAAACTTGCATAGTTGATTTTATAGTTTGGAGATGGAGTAAATTTGTCAGAGCGGGATGAATATTTGCTGTTGTTGCTGACTGTTATTTCCTGTTTTTCCCCTTTCTCTTTCTTTCCTTTATTATCATTTTTTGGGAGGGAAAAGACTGGGAGGTCTATATGGAGATCAATTTTTTCATGTTTTGCACTCTAGCATGTCCCTGAATTCCTTAATATTATGTGAAATTTGGCATTAAATGTTTGGGTTAGTCCAGAAACCAGATAAATAGTTAGTTTAGGGCAAATTCACTTTCACGCTGTTCACATCTTCTAGAAAGTGAGAATGTTTGCCGCTATGTTTTTGCTTGCAGCTTCTCATTTCTCTTTACCTCTATATGTTCTTGGTCTTGTTGTTTTCTCATGAGCCTGACTAAACTGGTGAAATACCAGGTAGGAGACAAGGTCCAGAAAGGGCAAGTGGTCTGCATCATTGAGGCTATGAAATTGATGAATGAAATTGAGGTAAGTTCTGGATTAAGATTTCAGTTCCAGAAAGGGCAACTGAGTCTATAGTTGCTTGCAATATATAGATTCCTAAATAAAAAGGTGAATATGATAGGGTAGAAACATTTATAATCAGATAATTCCTAGTGCGGAACATGTTTAAGTGTTGTATTTTCAGTTTTCCTTTTCTGTTGCATCCATTCTCATGGTACTTAGAGGACTGTAGGAATGACTTAAATAGGCAAGTGATGTGTCATAAAGAGGAGCTCTTCTGGACATTTCCCATCTTGGCAAAGTTGGTCGCAAAATTATCCGATTTGCTTAGGCCACTCTCGCACTATGATATATCAGTTTTAAGTTCCTTTTGTACCTACTGCATTTATTTTTTGAATTATTTATCAGGCTGATCAAGCTGGAACCGTAGTTGACATAGTTGCAGAGGATGGTAAGCCCGTTAGTGTGGACACGGTATGTCTCTCTTTCTCTAGTTTATATCTTTAGACAAGTTCGGGTCTACTTGTACTTTATGTGATTTCCATCTCTTCTTGCAGCCTCTATTTGTCATTGAACCATGATAGAAAGAAGTCATCTTGGTGTACAACGTAGGTGGATGAAGCAGAATGAGATTCGAAAGTTATAGAGAGCAAATCTGTCTTTAGCTCAAGGCATATCTGCTCAGAAGATTGGTTCACCATTTTAGTCTTGTTGAAATCTATGATCATATTTATAGCTTGTATTCCTCATTTTCCTTATGCTGCTCATAAATTTTGGAAGTATATTTTCTTTATAAAGTCGTGACTTGATGATATCCTCTAGTCTATTGTCATCCTGCTATCTTTCTTTCTCTGCCTCTAGTACTTGATGCTATGAACCCCCCAAGTGTTTGGTTCAGCGTGTAGTTAGGCACATTCATGAGTTTGAACCCTGCAATGAGCAAAGCTTGATATTTAAGTGAAGTGTAAAGGGATGAACTTATTCTCCACTGAGTTTTGAACTTTGCATCATATTGGCTTCCGGGGGTTTCTCAGTTCTTAAATACCGTGAGGTGAGATATGAGGGTTGCAACATAATTTAACTGGCGTTCAGATGTGCAGTTCAAGATCTATGCCTATCAGCTTTGTCAGTATTTGCATATAGGCAATCAAAGATATGCCAGTATAAGGCATCCACGTTTTTACTGATACTTGCTGTATCAGTTAACCGTAAAATGTATTTTGTTTATCTTCACGAAGTAATAAGCAGAGTTTATTAGAACTTTGAGGAGATGCAGCTTTAAGTCTGTCAGTACATACGCAACTACCTTGATCTGAATCTGTGGAACTCACAGAAGACCAAGGCAAGTCCACTCTCAATTCAGCATAAGCTTGGGATCTTTCTTTCCTAAACCATTTCCCTTGAAGCCAGGTCTTTCTTCTCTTCTTTAAAGCCTGGAGCTGGACTTCTTTTTCCCGACTCGATTCACAGTTTAATCACACTAAGCCAGAGCCCAACCAGGGTGAGAGAGATAGGAGAGTAGGGACGGGGAACCAATGTCACCAACAACACTAGCAGTCTCGGATCTTTGAATAGACAGAGATCGTGGACAAGACACTCAAAAGAAGAAAAGATGACACGAATATGATTAGTTGTAAGGTGACTGACAGAAGCAGGTTGTTCTTAAGAGGGAAATGAAATCTATTAACAGAATTTTTGATGGGTAAAGAAGGTAGACAAAAAGCTGAGTATCTTTTTTCTTTCAAGTGAGAAGGAAAGCACTTTTGCCGGCTGACAGGGCGTATTCATGGAAGTAGTAGGGAACTTGACTGTCAAATTTGAAAAAAGCTGGTTAAAGCTGTGTCACTTTCTTATGTCAAAACAGAGGGATTTATATATATAAAATGAAATTGGTACACTCACCTAGATAAAACACCTATTGTTTCTGTTCATAAATCAAGGAAGTACATTTAAATATGAAAACGGGCTGCCCTTACCAAGTCCACAATAGGACGTGCAGAGGGAACATGACTGAAATCCAATACACCACTTTTGGCATATCACTTCAGTCTCGACAATTAAATGAATGATGGAACAATTATTATAAGCATACACTATTATAACTTCACAAAACATAATTTTCAGATATGATTTGTGTATGCATAAAAAGTATTGCGAAGGAACCGTAAAGAAAAAAAGTGTATTACTGACTAATTTGAAGAATGATCCGAACCATTAAATTTAATTAAGTGGCAAGAGTTAAATATCTATCAGATAACAGAAGAAATGGAGGTAGAATACTGAAGAGGAGCCAATCTTTAGCTGCTTCCAACATAACAAGACATAAACTGAAATATAGTGGAAGTTGGAAGGATAGAGAAACGTGGATTCGCTAGCAGAAATGTTATATCACCACAATAATAATTGTCTAGTTTTTGCTAAGAGCAATTAGAACTTAGAACAAAATAGCCCTGTAAAAAGAGCTCAAACTACAAAAAACCTATTCTACAACTTCATTTAGCTCAGAATCATCAAAACAGTGCAAATATTTTGGGATGACATCCACATGTTTGACATCAATGTTCTTATAAATGAGTTTGTGCCTGAAACAATTCCATCAAGTTTTCTTGTTTCCCCTGGGACCAACACCCAAGTAGTTTGTCATGAGACCCATAATACCAAACCTGAGACAATGAAAATAACAAGTTCTGATTAGACACGCAATCTAGCATAGGGAATGAAAATGTGATAGCTAATAGCAGAACAATCAGTTTGCAATAGGTTCTTTTATGCTTCATGAATACTCTCTTTCCATTTCGTTTGATCTAATAACTCTTTAGCTAGTCAAACAAACTATTCTTTGACAACGATTCATTTATCATTTACAATTACAAGACTGATAGAACTGATAATATCTATTTGTTTAGTTTCCAGATCTATAAACTACCTAACTAATAATTGAGAATCCAATCTACTTTCCTACCTTACTCATAACTAACATATAGTATAATCTAGGCTACTAGACATTGGGCACAACCATTCTAGAAACTGGACATGGAAGCAGAGGGTGGTGGCAAGGTGGGTGAAGACGATGCCTTACAACTAAATTGATTTTGAGACCTAAAAAGAACACATGGGCATATAAAGGCTCATAGGTACTATTTGGTTGCAGGAGAAGGGAAATGAGTAATGCACAACTAACTTCCTGCAATTTCTGTTCTTTGGACAGCAAAAAAGGTAAAAGGGACAACACTCCAGAAAGTACCTCATTACAAATTAAGTCCTACAAGAGTTGCAACCACCCACACAAGTGAACACTATCTTTTACTTCACCTTTATGAGACTATATATATTCCTCTAACTCCCAAAATTTGTTGACTAGTTGGGCTTGAGTAATTTTGGAGCAGAGTGGAACTGTACGGAGACACAGTGAAGGCTCAAACTTATCTTACCACGTTCAATAGATACTTGGGGTTCCTTCCTTTACTTTATTTTTTTTATTTGATATTCTTAAAAAGCTAAATTATCCTTCTTTTTTCTTAATGAAGGAAAATGATTCCATCTTATTGTCTTTTCATCCCATTCCATACAAACCACACATCAAATGAAACATTTTAATGTCTTTTTTACATGTATAAGCCAAATCACATGCCAATTTTTTCAGAAGATCAAATGAGACATGAGATATTCTATTAAAAAGGTTCTCCCCTTCTTTTAATCTAACCACTGAATGGCTACTGAATAACTGTGTTGTTGGGTAATTATCATAAAATAAAATTGCATTCCAGAGTTCAACAGCTTAAAATAAGGTTAAAATCCATTGGCATACACATAACCATACACAACTGATATTTTGTAAAATGCAGCTAAATTTACTTCAAATTGATGTCCTGAATGCACGGCAAAGCGCAATTGCGTGGAAGGCAAACCATAATTCCAATCCAAGAAAAACTCCACTAACCATTCAAAACAAACCATATTATTGAAGATCATTTCATGATATTTTGAAATTAAAATTACTTCCAGGTTTGATACCTCCTTGTGAATATAAATGCAGGAGCAGCAAATAATCACACTGAAAATTGTATTTAGCAAGTAGTGCAATAATAAGAGCAAATATCAATTGAAGCAAGTTCGCACTATTCTCAAGAAACTTAGACTCTAATAGTACTTCTGGTGAGTTCCCTTGGATGTTTTTTTCTGATAATACCTCACCCGTTATGCCTTTCACTACATATCAGTACAGCCAATATTTGTTTATTTCACAATCAGGGACAGGTTCAATCCAAAGAACATAACACTAGCAAGAGCAGAATCCAAATTTAGGATTTAAATTCCCTTCCACAAACTAGGAAAACATCTCCGAATAATACCTGTAAAGATACATCTAACATACAATAACAACAAATATAGCTCTCAATACAATTAATCAAACAGCTGAACTTACATCATGGCCATTGAGATCTGCTTAAGATCATTTTCCATATTCCTCATGTTAGCAAGGGATTGAGCACTGAATATAATAGCAAGCCACGAGCAAATCTTGTACTACAAAACAGATCACCAGAGTAAATGATGCTGAGCATACAATTATGTAAATTAACATTAGACCAATAACAAAATCCACCTATGTACATGAAATCTAATCATTTCAAATACAGATATGAGCAGTGGATCTCGTGTATTGGCAGCTTGAAGCTTTGTATGTACCTAACTCCATTTCCCCAAAAAATTAAATCCAGGATACTCTTTCGTTCTGGATGGGAATTAAGAACGGGTTTTCCAATCTAATTTTATAGATACAATCCTAAATATAACCAAATTAGGAAAAAATTGTTGAGTATAGGTACAAAATATGCAGAAATTAGAAGGGTACGCACTCTGAACATGGCACCAAAGACGCCGCAGATGACGGCTATGAAGCCGGAGTAATCTATAGGAAGATCTTGTGGAGCGACCGGCGAAGGCTTGTACGGCTTAGCCGTCGACGGTTGCCGTGGATCGTTCGCTGGTGACGACATGCCTGCTGTAGTTTCTGCTCCGAAAATGATTTTGGATCCGAACCAGAAAATGCCTTAGAAATAGTAAGTGGTAAGTGGTAATTTCTGAATAATCCCTTGAATATGTAAATATTGCACATGTCCCAAAAAGCTTGAACAGCTTGCAATTAGACCCCCTGTTGGATGTCATAATTTTCTCGTGTTAAAAAATATTTACCAAACATTTAAAGCATTTTTCTTAAATGATAAATCGTATTTTTAAGTTCACTATTTTTATGACTATTTCTTTTCTATCATAGTAGAAGAGTGGGTATACTATGTCAAAGTGTCATCAGTACGACTGATTTTAATAATTATTTTTACTTATCAAGGATATTTTGGTCATTTCAGTTTACAGTCTTCCTTCTATCTTACTCTGCGTGGTTAGGTAGCCACCAATTTATTGCGTGTGGCATTCGTGCATGTTTTCACCTAGCTCGCATCCATTTCTGCTTTTACCTAGCTCTCATCTATCTATTGAAGAACAGATAAAAGTTATTGACCTCCACAACTTTCTGCCTTCCATCTTCCCGAAAAAACTGCTTCAATTTTCAGGTGATTTCCCATGTCCCCATATTTCTTCTTAATAAAACTAATCCTCCTATTTTCTTGTGATTAAAAAATATTTTTATGAAATGGTTGCAACAAGTATTAAGTGATAAAAATAAATTATAATTATGAAAAATATATATTTTATTAATCGATACTTGTGAATATTTTGTTCCTCTCTTAATTCTTTGCTCCGAAGGACTTTGACAAAAGTAATATTTGATATCTTGATCTATTTGTGAGTCAATATCCCAAAATTTATGAGATTTTGAATTGTTTATTTAAGAGAATATATTTTCCTTTATATAAGCATGAATTAAATTAATTCAAGATAAAGTAACCTTTAAAAATCGTAATATAGATTGACTCGGTAAAATGGCATTGATATTTTAATTTCTCCTTATTTAGAAGTGGGAGTTGGAAAGGACGGACAACGACAAACAAGTCATTTTAATGTTAATTTTGGGGGTAAATCTGTAAATAAAGTTTCCCTGTGCTATGTGTATCTACTCTCTGCTTCTTCATTGTTTAAAGTTTAAACCGATAGAGGGCAGATTCTACCATATGCTCCAGCTCTATTTTGTCACTCGCTCTTTGCTCGCTCCTCTTTGTCAAATCCTTATCATCGGTTTCAATCTATGTTTCGCCAGAAATTTCTTTGGTTACGGTAAGTATTCTTCCCCTTCTCCCCCGATTATTCTCCTAATAATGTGATTAGCTCTTGAAAAAAGACCTAGAATGGCAGTTACTTTCATTATTCTTTGGGTTCTTAGGTCTGGCTATCATCAAGTGTATCTAATTTGCTCATGCATGCTTGAATATAGAAATAAATATGTATATAACTTTTGATCTTTGATGCACAGAATGCATTTTAGGTGATTTCTGTGATGATAGTAGCTACCAACTACCATTTTCTCCTTTAGCATTTGAATTTAATGTAATTCAAAATTTAGTCCTTAAATTTGTGGATTGCTGATTAATGTGGAAAGAGAGAATACATTTCCCATGTTGAAATAGGATTGAAACCGATGCACTGTAAAAATATTTCGATTATATATAAAAATAAAAGAAAGGGAAAAAAATTGACAAACCATTCAACCAGCAAAAATATCCACAAAGAATACATATTTAATCATATAAAAAAAATTAACGAAACCACAGGAAGGAAATCAAATTCTTAGCAAATAAAAAAAAAGGCAAAAGAACAACAACTCATGTGAAGATTAGATAACCCCCGACCCAATAGTCCAATTTTCAGCTATTATTTCTCCTAAGTGCATTATGCTTCGATTTGTTTTCCTGTGCTCATGACCTTTGGTAAGGAATCCCATATAAATTGGAAGCTCAAATCGGCAAACTTTATGAAAGATTAGATACTTCAACACACTGCCAATCTCTCCATTAAGATTGATAACAACTTTTGCTACATATAGTTCCTAATCTCTCCATTGCTTAACTTTGACTACAACTTTTGGTATATATAGTTCATATAAATAAATATGTGAAAACCACTAACACAATTTTGCTACCTTTTTTTACAACAGATTTATCTAAATATTCTGTTCCATATTAGTTAGCAACTCAAAAGGTATGTTACTACAGAACAAGCTCAATCTCTATTCTTTACTTTTTTGTAAAAAAAAATATGTTTCAAATGTATGTGATTTGATTCCACCCGTGTTTCTGTTAGAATAATTTACTATTGTCTAACTTTCTATGGATTTTCTCCATCAGTTGATATATTGGTTTAACTAGATGTGAGACGGAAATGTACACAATTGAAATACAGAAGGGTTTTGTGAACAAAATTTGTGCGGTCACTAATGCGTCAATATTTTAGCAGTCAATCTTATTAAGAAGAAATCACCGAGAATAGGTGAAGGCTCTACAAACCAAAATCCCAAAGGTTAGTTATAACATTTTGCTCAGCTGCCTATTATTTTGGTTTCCTTTTTCGCCTTCTTATGCTCTACATTGAAGTTTGCCAAAAATGAGTTATTTAAGCTTTTATCTGAAAGCCTGCACCAAAGTAGTTTGTTCTAAATTGAAATATTTAACTGCAAACGAAAAATAATTGGGCTTGCTGGCAACAAGGCTGATGAAAATCAATGTCAGAAAAATGAAGAGTAGATAATTCAACACCATTCCTTAAATTCTCTGTTTGATAGGAGGTAGAACACGTAAAAAGTTTTGATTTAAAGAAGCAACCTTAAGAGTAATATGTGTATTTGTGTGACGACAGGTCGATATTGATTTTGCAGGATAGTATGAGTTTTAATTCTCGACTGTAAACTGATGATATATTGATGAGTTTATCAGTTGTAGTTAGGATATTTTTTTCCTTAGCTACATGACTTTTTGACTTAACTTTGTTAAGATTTTATCGGAGCATTTGTCTGTTCAAAATGTCATTTATTTTTCTGATTAGAATTAGAATAGGTTTGTTAAAAGTTTTCCATCTTAAGAATGGAAAGAAAATGCCTTCACCGGTACTATTGCGTCTATTTGATTTCCCCTCTCCTATTTTCAGTTAGTTTAAAATAGGTATGACAAAGAATGATTCAAGATTTGAAGTTTATAAATTGCTCTAGCGATGAATTTGGTTTACGGTCACACATTTTGTGTACATTTAATGGAATTGTTAGTAAAAATTGTTGCCACAAACTCATCATAATCTTAATTGTTGCTTGTATTCCCTCAGGAAAGTGCCACTCACGAAACCTCTTTATATTGATGTACTTGAAATCCGCATTATAACAAGCTTTTGTGTGATCTATTCAAGCTAGGAAGTACATGCAATCTTTCAGCGATTTTTCTTATTTAGATTTTATTTCATGAAAATGGAGATAAGATGGAACTTGGATAGTAGGAACACTTGAAGATTATCCCTATTGTTTAACGAAAATCACTTCACACATGAATAAAAGTTGGGTGCTTCAAAATGGTGACGAGTCATTTACAGATGCATAGAATATGTCTGATTTATTTTTTGTATGGTGTCTTCAGTCTATTTTAGTGGTAATAGTGACTGATGGTGGGAATATTGTTTGTTCTACACAGATTTTCAGAGTACATAGTGTTTTTAGTTCCGGAGAAAAAACCTTTAGTTTATATTTTCTATTGACATCATGTTGCTATTTATTTGTAATTACATAGCAAATATGCTTTCTGAAATTTCGTTAGGTTTACAATATTACTTTTCGTTGAAAATCACTTTGATTTTACCAACTCTAAACAGGATTCAATATTTGCAATTATTATCTTGCTTTGGTGATGGTGCAAGACAACCTGAGAAAGTTATGTTTTTCCATTCCATTCTTTGAATGATCAATACTGTCCAACACATAATGACAACAGAACCATCCTTGGCAACAACATAAAGTTGTTTATATGGCTGTTGAACTATCAAACGAGCTTCACACAGTCAAAACATGTTGTATTCGATAACTTATCTTTGATTTGTTGTAAAAGAGCATGTTATGTCGTGAAAGACGAGATATCATGTAATGATTGTTGGAACAAATACTCATTAAATCCACTGAAGAAGTTTTCTATGCATACTTCGACCGAAATATTGTAATATTGATATGATGTTTGTCATTAGTCCATATTGAGCCCGTGCTGGTACAGGCCGTCCCCATCTAGTTTACTATCAATTTGATGTTATAACAACGATAGTGATATTTGACTAAACAAGGGATGTAAGTATTAACTTTTTAAACCTTAGGGGCTAAATCGACCACTATTACACTTTACGCAAGTTTACTCGTCATTGGTCTTTTTTGCTTCTTTTTTTTTCCAGCTACTACCCATAGTAGTACTATCCCGGTCACAACAATGGAGTCCAAAGTCCTCCCAATTACTCCGGCGCCGTTTCCGGCTTCCTCCGATGAAACCACGGACTGGAATATTCAAAGTCCGGGTGCAAAATCGCCGGCGCCACCAACAACGCCATCGACGCCGTCATCCTTTCAAGATATACGGCGATGGAGACCGGCGGCGCAGCGAAACCTGAGAAACCAGTGGTCGAAGTTGTCTTCTCTTCGAACGCAATGGCTTTCTTTATCCTCCACTGCTCGATCACACGCCACTTATGTTGTAAATTCTTATCTCTCCCAAAGGTAAACTTCAAAGAGCTGCTTAAGTTTAGTTACATAGAAAATACAACTCCCTTCGATTCAATTTGTTTGTCTTGCTTTCTTTTTTAGTCGGTTTCAAAAAGATTGCATCTTTCCTTTTTACGGCCAACTCTTTAACTCTAACTTCGGGCGGTGACATGTTTAAGACCAAAGATTAACATTTTGATACATTCTAGATATCTTTAGTTCAAGATTGTAAAATTAAAAGTCTTTTTTACCGCAAACAAATTGAAAAGGAGGTAGTATGAATCACGATTGTTTTAGTTAAAACATCTCTAAAATCATTGAAAATTTTGATGAAAAAAAAAACTGTCTGACTTTCCAAATAATAATATCCATGTTTTAGCGCGAGATAGAATTGAAGAGAATATGTGGATTTGTGTTGTTGTCAATGTGATTTCTTTTATGAAAATGCCTAACTCAACTGACTACACAACTCATACCCTCAACTAGTGTAGGACTTTTAAGAATTTCTAATGTTGAATAATCCGTGATTCAGAATGACATCCATTGGAGTTTGGTGCAGGTATATGAATGCAATGGAGTTAGGTGTATTGACAGAGATGCCTGATATACGTAAAAAAGCATGTAGGAAATTGTTCAAGCAGCAGGTGATTATAGTAATTGCCTTTTTATCCTTTTGTCTTTTTGGATTCAATTTGAATTGTCCCAGAAGTTGGCTATTGGCACACTCTATAAAGTTGATTGAGAAAATATACAGCAAAACCACTTATTGT
>JAJOOS010003649.1:0-45392 GCA_029582725.1 Solanum chiquidenum | reverse complement strand
GGGCAAAAAATAGAGTATAGAATAAAAGGGGATAACTTAGCAGGTAGGTACCACTACCAACACGAAGGAAAGCAACTAAAAAAAGCCATTTTAATGTAAAACACAAGTCATAGCATATTCATCACATAAATCCTCATAACATAGTAGAACCATTACCTTAGCAACCCTAAGGTATACTTGTGCAGTGTATGGTTGGCATCCCATAATATCAACCATACTAAGTACTCCTTTGAAGCCACCTTAGTCATACATATCATCTTTAGACCTCATGATAGTCAATAGTCATAGATAAGGAAATAGTCATGTACATTACTTGGACATAAGGAAAGTCATTCATAGAAACAATCCATTCAATCATACATGCATACATTCATGTCTTTTCATAGCATAAAACAACCATCCCATAATCCCTTTGTAAGTCTACTTGTGCAATGTAAAAGTGAAGTCCCATACCCCCACTCTTACTAAGTACAACTCATTAAGAAGTCATAAGTATGGTTCGTGTCATATTCATTATCTTGTCATATAGGGAAAATAACCATAACCGAATAGACCATGTGATCTACATAGAATCCGGTGTCGTGTAACCCCACACCGAAAGAAGGTGTCCTACTTGCCTAAGGTAGAACTACATGTATTAGCTTTTTGGTGGATCCACTAGCTAAATACCTATGTGGGCACGTAGTTTTGGGATAGGGAGATTGCTTCTAGAAACCTGACCTATTGTATTGGTGAAAG
This sequence comes from Solanum chiquidenum, assembly GCA_029582725.1. Lineage (NCBI taxonomy): Eukaryota > Viridiplantae > Streptophyta > Magnoliopsida > Solanales > Solanaceae > Solanum > Solanum chiquidenum. Next base: position 44,654 of record JAJOOS010003649.1, on the reverse strand, counting down.
AGCTTCCATTTCATGAGAATAATCTAGATGACCCGGCCTATTGTATTGATGGAAGGGCCTCTACCTCAATTAACATATCCACTCGGTGCTAAGTATTATTCCCCAAATTATACATAATTAGTCTTGAATTGTATTTACATGTGTGAAGGAATATCTGGACCTCCATTCTATAAAACTCATAAAATACCTCATAGATTCATTTAGGTGAGAATGAACTTTCAACCTTAGAATCAACATTAAAATGTGAGTAAACCTTTCACATTATGTTCATAGTGTTTCTTGAGAATAGCCTTTCAATCAACACAACAACATTATCATCATCCTAGACAATTCATACATAGTCAAGTGTAATGGTAAGGGGAGAATGATCTTTCAACAATACCACAATTTACACAATAGTCATAGGGATATTCACTTTCTAAGTGAATCATAAGTTCATACACAACTTTCATCAACATGCACAAACCTGCATAATTTCACCCTTCAAGGGTCATGAATCATGTCTCACAATCACACCTAGAAATACTACATTAGGCATGAATACAACAAGATTCAATAACTAAAATACCATAGAAACAATTCATAGTATTTATCTTGCATCAATACACCCATCACAATTCATGAAATTAGGGTCATGGGGAAGTTCATGGGGGATTTTACTATAAAAATCACCATTAAACAACAAATCAACCATAATATAAGACAATTTACCCATTGCAATCGTTTTTAGAAAGAACCCATGGCTAGATTGAAAACCCTAGTTTTTTGAAGACTCTACCAATTCAAAATTAAGAGTTGAAGGGCTTCATGGAGGAAATATCTCCATAAATCAAGACTCCCATACCTTGATTGAAGCTTTCCCCACGAATTGGAGTTGAGAAGATGGGTTCTTGAGCCCTATTCTTCAAGTTCTTGTTCTTCTTCAATGAAGTGTGAGAGAGCATTTTTGGAGAGGAGAGTTGGTTATGTTTTGAGTCTTGTGAATTATGAGGTGTTAAAAGATTTGTTTAATAGTTAATAACTACTTATGTATTTCTAAATAACTAATATAAACCGTCCCTATCCTTTAATATTGAAAATAGAACTTACCTAAATTAATTCACCTTTGGCCTAATTTAAGACAGTCTCACAAACCCCATACACGACCCCCACCCACGGGGGGTGGATGGAACCACAAACCGTAATGGTCACTCGTGGGTTGGGTCTGAGAGTTGTCATTTTGGCCATGGTCCAGACCTCACTCACGAGATCCCATTCACGGGGTGTGAGTGGGTCCATGGACCGTACTGCATATGCGTAGAATGGTACTGGAACTTTTGAGATTTGGGGCAGGTCTATCCTCGACTCACGACCCCCACCTACGGAGCGTGACTTTACCCACCGGGCGTGGGTGCCCATTTCATGAGTCAGGCTACTTTTAACAACTTTTTGGGCAGTCCCTTGGTCCTCCTCAAGGACCCTTGGGGGTCCTTGAGGAGGCCATGCCTTAACGTTTAGGGACTAAAACATTAGAACTAAGTAGGGGAGGTTATTTTATGACTCTCATCTTTACGTTTAACCTCATTTAGGCTACTAGACTACATGTTAGGCTCTATCTTAGTTCATTAGATTTCTGTGGTGTTACAGAGTTGTTACAGTAAAAATTCAGTATGATTCATTACCATCTTATTGCAAAAAATGTAAATTAAAGGGTCATGGTGAAGAAGATTGCAGGGTACTTAATCCAGAGTTGGTACAACAACATGAAGACAAACCAAAAGCAGCACAACATGGAGATAATATGCAATTTTACAAAGGAGTTGTAAAGATAAAATGGAAGCCTACTAATAGAAATTTTACAAAGAACGCTGGAGAATTAATGAGTAATAAAGTTCAAGAGAGTGAGGGGACACTCAAAAATTATAATTCTTTGGAGGTGCTTGATCAGCCATTAATGAGAGAGGTGGAAATTATTTCAAATCACAATCATAGTCTTTAAGGAGGAGTGGAGGGTGTAAGGAGTGAATATACTCATTTTCCTATTAAAGCTGGAGGTAAAATGGAGGTAACATAAGTAGAAAGTAGGGACAATAGTGCAAGTGCCAAGGGAGGTTTGTTACAAATGGCATATCCTATGATGATTGATGCAGGGGTCAATAATGAAGTGAATTTAGAGATAGTGAGGGTTAAAGAAAATAATGAGTTAGCTCATCAACAGATGTCTAGCGAGTAACTGGACAATAGCCTGTTACATGTTTCTTTTCAAATTCCTCTGCAAATGTTGGAGCTAAAAGAAGAGAGGTATCCATCTCTATTGCAGGGGTCTGTATTATTGACAAGGGAGGAGGAGGAACACAAAAATCAGGATCTGAAAGTGGTTTGTTTTAAATCACAGCCTGTTCAAACCTTACATGAGATGGTATCACACCAAGGGGCTGTGGAGGGGCAAGAAATGGTTAACAGTAGTGCAACAGAAAATAGTGAAGAAAAAGAAGTTTTGCAGATTGATTATAAGGCTTTTCAAAAAGGAGGGATCTCACTTGCATCAACAATAACACTTAGAGGCAAAAGTAAAGGGGAAGTCTTACCTACAAGATCAAATCCTAGAAGGGGGACAAAGAATGGGTCTAAATGATGATGAAGACTTTGTTTTGGAATGTGAGGTCTATTAGATCTCAAAATTCATTCCATAAAATTCAAATGTTACACAGATTTCACAAGTTTTCTATCATTGCTTTGATGGAGCCTTTTCAAAATATTAACAATAAACAAAGGTTCAAAAGGAGATTGGGAATGGAGTATTCTAATTATAACTGTAATGGCAAAATTTGGATATTCATTAAAGAGCATATTCAAGTGCAAGTGATGTCTGATACTGAACAAATGCTGACACTTAGGTTAATTTTCTAGGAAACCAATAATCCTTTGATTGTTTCTATAGTTTATGCCAAGTGTGATGCTGAGGAAATGGTTCAATTATGGAATGAGATTTACTGTATTGGTAATGCTAATCAGAATGCTCCTTGGTTGATTGAGGATGATTTTAATGTCATTATGAGTGAAGAGGAGAAGATTGGTGGCCTACCTGTGTATCCAAATGAGTATGAGGATTTTGTATTTTCTGTAAATTATTGTGACTTGGTGGAAGTCAATTATAAAAGGAGCCCTTTTACATGGTGGAATGGAAGGATTGATAATCAATGTATATTCAAAAGGCTGGATAGATACATGATGAATAATGACTTTTTGGGATCCATTGAGATGGTAGAAGTAGAACATTTGGCAAGAACAGGGTATGATTATGCTCCTATGTTACTCTCTTGTGGACAGAAGAATAATGTTCCTAGAAGACTTTTCAGGTTCCTTAAATTTTGGATTGAAAGTTCAGATTTCCAACAAGTAGTGAAGGACAGTTGGGTTTCTGAGGAGGTTGATGTGTTTATAAATTTGAAACAAAATCTGAAAAATACCAAAACTACCTTGTCTAGTTAGAGTATAGTGGCTTTTGGTGACATTTTCAAGCAACTTGTTATCAAGGAGGAGATTGTAAGGGTGAAGGAGCAATTATTTGAAGATTCCCCCATTGCAGATAATAGAAGAATTCTACATCAAACTCATGCATAATTGAAAAATATGTACATTTTGAGGAAGAGTATTGCAGACAGAAAGCTGGAATTCAATGGTTTACTGAAGGGAAAAAAATACTAGATTCTTTCACAGCTTGGGCTTCAATAGAATTCAGAACATGGAGGGTGAATGGATGGAAGGGGAAGAATAGGTGGCAGCAACTGCTCATGAGTTTTTCAAGAAGCAATTCACAGGCAACAATATTATAGAGGAAACCCCAATAATGAGATATGTTCAGATGAGTGTTACCAATGATGACAACTGCAAGTTAAATGCACACCCTACTAAGAATGAAATTAAAAAAAGCAGTGTTTGCTCTCAATGGGGACAGTGCTAGTGGCCCTGATGGGTTCACTGGTCATTTTTATCAACAATGCTGGGATATTGTTGGTGATGATGTGGTTAAAGTGGTTGATGCCTTTTTTTTTTCTAAGTTCTACACTTCCTAAGTCTATTACTCACTCTAACCTGGTTTTATTTCCTAAGAAAGAAGATATTCAATCATTTTTAGACTTAAGACCAATTAGCCTGAGTAATTTTCTAAGCAAAGTAATTTCAAGGGTGATGAATAATAGAATTGGAGTTCTCCTTCCATCTTTGATTTCACAAAACCAACCTGGTTTTGTAAAAGGAAGAAGTATAACATAAAATGTGTTGCTTGCTCAGGAGATTATTTCTGATATTAATAAGAGAGGTAAACCTGCAAATGTGGTGATAAAGTTAGATATGGCAAAGGCTTATGACAGAGTGGAGTGGGTTTTTTTGATAAAGGTGCTGGAGAGAATGGGTTTTGATTCAGGTGTTGTGGATAAAGTTTGGAGACTTGTTGCTAACAACTGGTATTCTATTCTTATAAATGGGTAGGCTACTGGTTTCTTTCACTCAACTAGGGGGGGTGATGCAAGGGGACCCTCTATCCCCTGCCTTGTTCATTCTAACTACTGAAGCTCTCTTTAGAAGTTTAAATGCTTTGTGTTTCAATGAGGTCTACAAAGGTTAAGGATTACCAAAATGGAGTGATAACATTTATCATCTTTCTTATGCAGATGATACTATTATTTTCAGTTCAGGAGATGGTACATCTTTAGAGTTATTGATGACAACTCTGAGGGATTATGAGAAGCAATCAGGGCAGATGATTAATATACAAAAGAACTCATTCTTTTTTTTTCACAATATAGCAAATGAATTGATTTATGACAATGATGTGAAGACTGGTTTTTCTAGAGGGAATTTTCCAATTATGTATTTGGGTTGTCCCATTGGTCATGCCAAGAAGAAAAAAACACACTTTGCAAAATTGATGAAATAGGTGCATCAGAAGCTTCAAGCTTGGAAAGGGAAGTTGTTGTCATTTGGAGGTAAGGTTTTTCTAATTCAAAATGTGTTAAACAACATCCCTATATATCTCTTATATGCTATTATTCCAGCAAAATGTGTTATACATGATTTGCATAGAGATTTTGCTAATTTGTTTTGGAGGTTTAGGGATGTGGGCAGTAACAAGCACTGGGTGGCTTGGTCAGAATTGTGAAAACCCAAAGAGGAAGGGGGTTTGGGCTTTAAATCCCTTTTTGATGTTTCTAAAGCTTTATTTGTAAAACTATGGTGGATATTTAGAACACAAAAGTCTTTGTGGTCTAACTTTATGTGGAATAAATACTGTAAAAAAGAGAGGCCTCAAATGGTGGAATGGAAAAGGGGTTCTTTAACTTGGAAGTATATGCTGGAAGCTAGAGAGTTGATTGATCAACATATTTGGTGGGAACCAAAATGTGGACATTCAAGTATCTGGTATGATAATTGGTCACAATTAGGGGCTCTTCATTACATTATGCCTATTGACTCTGCTAGAAATGTACAATTGGAAGAGTTCTAACAGTGCTTTTTGAATGGAGAGTGGAATTCTTAATTGTTGCAATTAAGTTTTGGGGAAGATTTCAGTAGACATGTAAGTCAACTTCTTAGGAGTACTGAGGTTGAGGAGCAGTGGGATAAACCTTGGTGGATGTTGAATGTTACTGGAAAGTTCACAGTTGGATCTTCTTGGGAGTTTCTAAGGGATAAAAATGAAGCATGTATGAACTACAAGCATATTTGGATTACAAGAATTCCTTTTAAGGTTTCATTCCTTACTTGGAGAATATGGCAACACAAGCTTCCAATTGTTGAAGTTCTAGTTTGAAATAGAATGTGTGATGGAGTAGAATGTGAATGCTGTGCAGATGGAGTTCAGGAGACTATTGATCATTTATTGATTAGATGTTCAGATTCTATCTCAATATGGAGATACTTTGTAGGTATAGTAGGAGTGGAGGGTCCTTTCATTCATCTTGAAGACACTGTGTATAAATGGTGGAATGCAAAATGTTATGCAGAACTTAAACCTCTGATAATGGTTGTTCCAATATTTATTTTTTGGCAAGTATGAAAAAGAAGAAATGCTAAGAAGTTTGGTGGTGATATGTCTTATATGAGCAGGAGGGGAGGGATTTGCAGTAATTTAATCCTATTGGCTAAGCAGAGATATCCATGGATGCAGAATATTCCCAATAATTGGCCTGAAATTTTAAGATTCTTGATTGAATATAGTCCTAAGGTAGGCTGTAAAATGGTTTACTGGAAGTTACCTAAGGAAAATTATTTTAAGTGCAACACAGATGGGGATTCCAAAGGCAACCCTGGATCAAGATCTTCTGCTTTCTGTGTTAGAGATGATCAAGGCAATCTAGTATATGCTGAAGGAAAAGCGATTGGAGTGTTAAACAATTTAAAAGCTGAAATCGTAGCTATCAGACTAGGGCTGGAATATTGTAGGATTCACAATCTATTTCCTTTGGTTCTGGAAACAGATTCATTAGATGTCAAAAAGATGGTAGAAGGAGATTGGCACATTCCTTGGGAGGTGTCACTTGAGATTAACATAATACGAGTTCTTAAGGAAGGATATGACGTTTCCATTGAACACACATTGCGAGAAGGGAATAAGTTGGCAGATTTTATGGCTAATATTATGTTTGGTACATAATCCATAAGTTATAATAATTTTCAAGCATTACCTAGGGAAGCGAAGGCATTATTAAACATGGACAAAAGGCAGATTCCTAATCTAAGGGTTACTATGCTACAAAATGGAAATTTTACACATAATGGATTAACCAATATCAGAATTCTAGTTACAGTGGTACATAATGACAAAATTAAAGACATTGCAAACACATGATGGAATTGAAGGGAGAAGCTAATAACACAAACAGAGACACACATCAGAAATAGCACAGAAACGCATATTACCTGAAGAAAATTATTGTAGCTTTGTCCTAAAGCTATAGGTAGTGGTATTAGCTCCTTGATTGAGCTCAACCTGTCATAACTAAGGGATGAAACATATGAGGGTCTGAATCATGTAAGAATTAACAGTGAATATAGAGTATAAATCGAGGGAGTGACGCCGCCGTTTGACCGGAACAATCAACTAAAAAAGCACTAGATGTTGGGTATGATGAATCTACATGTGGTAATAAAAATATCTTAGAAGGCATGTTAGCTGGTGATGAACCTTAATATCCTTCATATGAAACTATCATTTTTGAAACAGATCTAGATGATTACAGTGATGATGAAGAAGAGGTTTAACATAGATTTAAAGTTGAAAGAGTAAGAAGTTGAAAAGAGTTGTATATGATACAACTTGTCAGAAAATAGTATGAAAGTTGAGTCTTATTGTCACGATCCAGGGGTACACCCTAGAAGTAACACGACATACTTGACCCCGAAGGGGTCTGATACTAGCCCTTAGCATATCATGAACATAAGATAATAGAAAAGTACGGAAAATTTAAAATCTTTATCCATACAATCGAAGTCTTTTATAAAAGCAAGCAGAAGCCTTTACTACACTTTGTCTCAAACCATCTATACTCAACTTTGAATTAAAACCTTTGGGACGCAACCCATACAATAGTCTCATGACATGAAAATAAAAGACATAAAGGAAATAGTGGCTTCGTCCTCGAAGCTATGAGGACTCACCCAAATTTTCAACTCCTTTGCTCCTTAGAAACCTAGCCTCAAGATTGGTACTCAAATCTCCGAACCCTACATTTGATTAGAATGTAGGCAAAGTATGCGTTAGTACAAAATGTACTAAATATGTTAGCTAGAATAACATCATAAGAGAAAACACAAGGATTAGTCAATAAGAGACATAAGTCATAAGAATAATAGACAATGACATAATTAAAAGCATAATCTCCAACATAGGCATAACTTATATACATAGTCAATACTTAGACTTTCATAGCATAAGAGAACCCATATCATAAGGAAACTCCAAGTATACTTGTGCAATGCATGGATAGGATCCCATAATGCCATACATGCTAAGTATCCCCTTTGGTCATCATAGTCATACTTGTCATCTTAGGATCTCATCCTTAGCATAATTCTCATAACCAAGGGAATCTCTCACCTTTAGTCAATCATAACATAACAAGGAAGGAAACTATAGCACTATCCTATCTAAGCATACATCATATGAGAGAAAAACTTCATGAGTCACCTCAAGGAAAGCTTGTGCAATGCATGAACAAGACCCCATAATCCTACCCATGCTAAACTAGACACATTAGGTTCTTCATTCATGTTTATCATCTTTTAACATCACAAAGACAAAGGGGAATCACCACTAGTCATGCATGTATTGGAGGGCCCTACCAAGCTACAATCCAAACTTGTCATGCTATGTTCATAATTGCAAGGGGAATCACCTCAAGGCATACGTGTTTAGTTCATCATGAAGGACAAGGGGAATCACCTCAAGCCATACATATCATGGAATCTTAAAAACAAGGGTAATCACCTCTAGTCATACATATTAATGAATCATAAAGACAAGGAAAATCACCTCTAGTCATACATGTCAATGAATCATAGGTATTCGCCTCCATGTTCATTTTAATGGGATATATGTATTCACCTCAATATCCATTTAATGTGTAATATATGTATTCTCCTCCACATCATCACATAAGGATCATAGGTAATCACCTCCATGATCAACATAAAGGCTAATGGGTAATCACCGCTTGCCTTGGGAGTCATACATACATAAAAGGGTAATCACCTCACACTCCCCATGTTTAACTAATTAGGAATAAGGGAAATCACCTTACATTCCTATCATGTAAAGTTATTTTAGGGGAATCACCACAACCTCATCACATTTCATAGTCCTTTGGACTTAGATTCATTTTAGGTGAGAAAACCTTTCAACCTAGAATCATTCTATGTGAGAGAACCTTTTATAATATATCATATTCATGCATCATACCATATCTAGGGTTCTACATTAGACATGGAAATCATCATGACTCAAGTGATTCTACCACTTCGTACATTGATTAGGTAGATTAGGTAGGTAAAGGTCTCCCATCATAATTCTATCCATTAGTCTTCTATTCTCATCTAGACTTTACTCTCAAAGCCTTAGCATACATAGTTAATCACATTGGCTTTACTCTCAAAACCCTAGTGATAAATATTCATGATTACAAGACCTACTCTCAAAGCTTTACTTCTACAATCATCATTCATTCCTAGATTTCAAGGCATTCTAATCATATTCTTTATTATCAAGTGATTCTAATGATAATTCATCCTAAAGGTTTAACTTTAAGCTTTACAAGTCATAATCCATCATATATACTATAATATAATTCAATTTATGTCTATATGTTTCTATTCTTGACAAATTACTCTTTATATCATCAATTCTAGAAGATCATCTATAATTCTTCACTTTCACCTTTCATGGCATAAACCCACATAATATAAAATTCATCAATTAGACTAAGGTTAACCATATAAAACACATAAATTCATCATAATAAAATAATTCAATACTAAATCAATCATAAACAAGTATTATCCACTCAATTGGGGGAAATCTAGGGGGATCTATGGATAGAAGAATCCATAGATGAATAAGGTAACATACCTTATATATGAAAGTGTTAATAAATTTAGAGCTTCTATTACCAAATATATTGTTGATAAATATGTTGTTATTGAAATACATATTAATGAAGCAACAATGGTAAGGGTTATATGTACAATTGGTTGTCTTTGACTTTTATTTGCTAGCTTGATTCTAGAATAAATAATTTTGTTTGTAAATACCTACAATCCAGTTCACAAATGTGACCTACTAATAAGAACAAACTTTCTAGTAGCAAGTTCTTGTCCACTCATTATAGTGAGTGATGAGTCCACAAATTGGACTCATTTTGGACTATATTTTGATAGAATTAGTGTCCTCAAATGCATATTTTGTCTCAATATCTGATGAAAACTCTTAAGTTTTAGATATTTGGAGTTGGAGGGAAAGCATGGACACTACTTAGCAAAAAGAAACAAAGGCAGCTGAAAGAACGAAGAAATAAAGATCTGAGAATCGCCGAGCCTTTTCGGCGAGTTGCCAAAAGGTATTATCCTCGCCTTTTATTCCAGTGTGCTAAGCCCTGAAAGAGAGGATCAAATTGGCGGTGAAAAAGAGCAGTCGTTGAGAGTTCTTAATATCAGATTTTTAATATAGATTTTTTGACATAGAATTTTGAGTTCTAAGTTTGGAGAGGGTTTTGAAGAACTTGAACATTCAAAAGGTTTCAACTCCAAGAATTTGGACTTGGGTCTTGTGGATTCTTCACTCTTTGCTTGTTTTGAGACTTAAATCTTCATACCCATTTGAATGCAAACTCATATTGGTATAAATTTCTATCTCTTTTACATGTGTAGCTAAAACCCCAATTCTTGGGGTGTGATTTTGTAAATATGGGTTATATTATCTGTTGGGTCTTGCTTGTTGATGATTTATTTGTTGTTTAGATGTGATTTTGTTTAGTAGTTGTGGTGGAACTTAATGAAATTATAGTTGCAAATACGATTTCACCTTTGTTTTTTCGGCTTGCTCGAGAGAGAGGGCATAAAACTAAGACTACTAAATTGATGGCCGGTGCGATTGGGTCTACATGAGGTTCAGCTCGAGAGAGTGAACCCTAGTCCTTCTCCCACACACTCAGCTCGAGAGAGTGAGTGGGCTAAGGCGGAGGCTGTTCTTTTGCAGTAACTCGGTGTTCGAGAGAAACCAAGTTGATTCGGGGTAAGTTGATCGAGAGAGAATTTACCCCCACTATAGTCTAGCCTAGTCACAAATATTCAACGGATTTATTATCAAAAGCATGTACCCAATAGTTTAGTTTATCCCGTATTCCTATCACATCCCAAGAATCCCCTCTCCTTGATTAGTACTTCTTATATTTTTGCTGTTATTGTTTACTTGTGACAAACACCCATTGTTAATTGACACTCTTGCGTCACCCCTTAGATTTAACATGTTCTTATTCGATAATATATTTAGCTATGACTGGTTAGAACTTAATTTTATTTTCTATTAATTCTCAAAACCACTCCCTTGGGACTCAACCCCAACCCTTGGTTGGGTTACTTTACTATTGTATGATCGTAGACACTTGCATTGGAAGTTGTGTCTTGATTACGCAAACATCAAAATGGCCCCGCTGCCGAGGAGTGGTGTTACGTGAAGTTTTTTTATTAAGTCAAACTTTGCTTCTGATAGTCGTAGGTTACTAACTTTATTTTTAGTTTTGTTTGTTTGTTTTGTGACGAAAACATGAAATGAGTTTAAATAGTGAAGCTGGTGATCAAATGTATTACCTCCATCTAAAGAAAAATTTGATGCTCAGGGATGGCATCTTAAGTTTCAATAGAGAGGAAGGGGAGTCGGTTCACGAGTTGTGGCAACGATTCAAAACTCTCGTGCATCAGTGCCCAGCTCATGACATTCCAGAACGTATGCTACTGGAATGCTTCTATAGAGGTAGTGGCCATGAGAATCAAATGGTGACTGGTTAACTTTCTCCAGGCGGATTCATCCAGTTGCACTATGCAAAAGTAGCCCACCTATTTGATCACATGGCCTAGACCATCAACAAGAAGGAGAGAGACCAAGGAATGCCCACTTTGTTAGAGCAGCACGATGACTTGGCCCAAAAGGTCAATGACTTAGAGGTACTATCCAAAGGAAAGGATAAGTACATTCCTCCTCACAAACGTCGAAAGACGAAGAAGAAAGATGGCGAGAAAATTGAAGCTTGCTCATGTTACACAAAATCGATAAGCATGACAGAGTGTTGGAAGAGATTAGAGAGAATGTTATGATGCTAAATCAGATGACTACCTCTCATTCTTTGCTCATTCAGCTGCTGGGGTCCCAAATGGACCAATTGATGCCCTCACCCAACTCGGATCCAACAGAGGGGTGGCCTGATGAAAATGAGGCAACCCCCAATACTGAAATTTAAGGGCTGATTCGCGTCGTGCCATGACATTAACTAAGACGTTTCTTGGGAGACAATCCAAGGTCTTAAATGCTTAGTTTTATTATAGAAATAATGGTATACTGATTTTGCAAGTTGAAATATGGAGAGTGATCGACAAGTGTAGATTAGAAATCTATAGGTCTATTCCGCGAATCATCGAAGGGTTCGGCGACCCCGAACAAGACCACCGTTAGACTCAAGACCAATTTACATTGGAGTCTATAAAACTCGGCGAGGAAGGTGACTACTCGGCGTGACACCGAGTAGTTCGGCGGTCGTGACTAATGTCGCCGAATGGGCAACAACTAGACGGTTTTAAAGGCCAATAGTTTCAAAATTTGACAAATTTTCATTTTCCACTCGATTTCAACTTTCGTAAATTTACACCTAGTAAGTAATTTTCATTATCTTTGCATTCCTGGTATTTTAGTCGTCGATTGGTGTTTGAACTTGGGATTATATTGCCTCCTAGCATTTCAAAGTACTTTGATCAGCATAAAAGGTTGTTTTTCCTGAACCCCAAGACTAATTTGAAACATTTGTTCTCGTATGCAATTGGTCTTATTGAATTAACATGTGTTGGGCCTTTTTGATAGATTTAGATTGTTGAAATGCCGAGTTTGATTTGTAAATCTTGCCCATTTTGTCTTATTTTTGAACTCCCTTTTTGTTGCGCATAAAAATGAGTGAGATCTTGTGGGGTTGTGCGTGCGTGGTGTTTTCATGATTTAAGTATTATGGGTCTGAGCTTAATTGTGCTAGTGCATAGTTTAATTTTGTTTTTGGGAGTTTTGGGGTTGAAGTTGAGAAGATAGGTTGGAAATAGGCATGTTGGGCCGTTTGGTGAGCTGGGTCGAGCTCGCCAAACCACTCGGTGGTTCGCCTAATGACCCCATCTCGCCTTTAATTTCATGCTACTTGTGATATGGGTTCTGTAACTTTCGGCGAGAAGTCTTTGATTGCGAAAAGCATTCGGCGACTCACCGAAAGTCTCTTTGATCGCCCTTTGTCTGCACCCCTGAACCTTTTTTGCATTGTATCTTTCGGCGGATAAAATCCTGCTCACCGAAAGAAGTTGGCGACTCGCCGAAAGGATTTTCCCATCGCCGACTTGTCAATTTTTTTGAGCCAACTCCTATCGGCGAGCTGGGCCAAGCTCGCCAAAGCAACTTGGCGATTCACCGATCTATTCAGTGAGTTTCTCTGCAATTGTGTCCCTATGAATTTGATTTAGTTATTTTAACTTCTTCCCAATTATTTGCAGAAATGGCTAGATCTAAAGTTACAGGAAGAAGCAGGACACCTCAAGGTAAAACAAAAGGGATTGCAATCAACGAGGATACAACTGCATCCAGAAGCAAGGTTGCTAAACTTTCCACAATTGGTGGGAAAGGCAAGGGCGAAGACAAGACCTTTGAATTATCAGATGCAGGAAGTGTCAGTGATGGCTTTTATAGAAATGACCCTAACCAATTTGAAAGTGAAGGTGTGGGTTCTGATGGGGATGATATGTTAATAGCACAGAGGGCTGAGCGGCGAACTAAGAAGCTGAATGATCCATCCAGGGTCAGGACTCCCTAGCCTACCACTACTACACCTCCAGTTCCAGAGCAGGCAATGGTATTAGCGCCTCCAGTACAGGGTTTTCCCCCTAAGTAAATGAATTAAGTAAAGGCTGAGGGGATGAGGACAATTTTGGAGGAAAAGTGTTTGTCCATAGACGGGGTTATAAACAGGCACCCAGAGATAATGGAGTGCCTGAGATACCACAAGTTCTAAATTTTCACCAAACCCCGTGGCCCTTATCCAAACTGGGTAAGAGAGTTCTACAGTGCATACAATGCACTAATACCCCATAAAAAGCAGCTAGCAACATCCTTCAAAGAAGTGGACTATGTGGTTGGTAGAGGAAGGAGGGTGAAGTGTGATAGTGGGGAGATCAACGCAGTCTTGGGCATGTCCACGAATATTAGGGATCACTGCCAACACTTGATCAGAACGAAGAAGCTGGATGAGATGAAAAAGTGGTTAACCCCACTAATTTTAGACGAGACTCCGAAGTGGTTGGAGGAAGGAGTTTCGATTGAAAATAAAGAACTAAACGTAGCCGCAAGGTTCTGGTTCGGTTTTATCAGCAGCACAATTAGGCAGTCCCAAAATGAGTAGATCCTTCTCCTTGCCAAGGAAGCTTTCCTGGGTTGCATCATAGAGGAAACTCGGATAAACTTGGGTACAATCATTACTTCAGAGATACTCATGCGTGCAAGGCACAATCGGACCTCACTTCCATTCCCAGTATTGATTATAGAATTATGCAAACAAGCTCGGGTACCTTGAAATGCCAAGAAGGATGTGGAAGTGATGCCCATAGCCTCTACTGATATCCAGAGTATTGAGGTCGAGTACCTTAAAGATCAAGCAGAAAGGAAGAAGGCAACATCAATGGAGTTAGTAAACACAGAATCACCTCCTGCAGAGGCACCTCTGCCTACTACAGCCCCTGGGCCTTCAGGTATATCCATTACCACTGCTACTCCTGCTGATACTCCAAGTTCTTCTTCTGCCTCATGGTCTCCCAGACCTACTTCTGTTGCTGCTGTTTCCCGGCCTCCACTCACCCAGGCTTTCCTACTCCGGATGGGATATCTGACCCTTTCTGCTGATCGTCGGGCTGCCAGTCTAGAGGCCTCTGTTCCTGGCATTATCCAGATTGCCCTAGATGATCCTGTGACACCTCTGAGCACTACCATTTATTCCCTAGAGGCTAGGATAACGGTGTGTGAGCACAACTAAGGGGCCATAGAGGAGGTGACGACTTTAAAAGCTTCCATTGCTGAGTTGTGAAAAGATGTAGACCACCTGAAGTCCACCGATGTGTCCATGGTCTTTGGAACAATGGATATTCTAGATGTGCCTGAGATGCCTCAGACCACCACTGGACATGGGGATAGAGCGAAGCAGACAACCGATCCTAAGTCAGAAGCAAAGACTGATGAAGAGATGCATGAGGAGACTGAGGGAGCTGCAGACGAAGACCTAACAGTGACGGAAGCAATTATGATAGACGCTGCTGTGCAGGCTTCCTTAGAACCTATTGCTGGATCCAGTGGAGCTGGTCCTTCTGGGTTCACTTCGGGCACTGAAGCCCAGACAGATGGAGCGACAGATTAGCCAGGATCCCCTCTTTCCCTCACTCTCTGTCTTTCTTTATTTTACATTTTGGATTCTGTGTTATTTGCATTTGAGGACAAATATTTTTATTTGTGGTGGGGTGAGGCCCAACTTTGTTTATATTTGGCCTTTGTGCTTAAATTGTGTTTACACTAGTTTCTGTGGATGTTTGAGCTTGTGTCTCCTTTATGTTTGATCTTGTGGCTCCTTTTATTTTAAATTTCAAAAATGATTTTGACCCATCCAAATTTTTTTGCTACCTTTCAAGTGTTGAATGTGGTTGTTCTTTTGCAAAATTTAAATTTCGGTTCCGATCAATACCGATGACTTGAATAGTCCTCTTAATCGAATGAACATGAATGTGCGGCTATGATGAGGCAAAATAAAGTTGCATAGGTAATATGTGAACTCTTTGCATCTCGTTGTGATTAACCATGCATCAAATTGATTCTCTTGTGATAACCTCTGCACACTAGCAAAAGTGTGGAATCTTGTTTGACTTTAGTGTCAATACCTTGTGTGATGAGCTTACTGTGAACCATGCATGAATACACCTATAATTTTTCTCGTTGGTCCAATCGACTAAGTAAGGCTATCTCTTGATATGATCTTAGGCAACTCTGAATAGTGTGAGTCAATTTGACAGATACCTCTTTGTGGCCTACCTTGTGAGCATGTGTGAACCTTTTTTGAACACCCTTTGAGCCTTACCTTTCTTTGGAAGAAACTTGGTGAAAACTAGACCTTTTTTTATCCATTACCCATAATCCTCATGAAGTTGTGGTTAGTTGAATAGCCAACTTAGGCCAAAAGCCTAAGTTGGGTGTGTGGTGAAAAGAGAAGGCAAATCAAGAAGTGCAAGAAACTCCCTCTTACCCATGGTTTTGAGAAAAAATGGAACCTCTCCATATAAAAAAAAGGGAAAAGAGAAAGAAAAAGAAAGAGAATGAAAAAGAAAGTTGTGGAATAAAGTACAAAAGAAATGGGGTTTCCAAACAATTCATGGAAAGTGAATAATAGGAAGACTTATGAGCACTAAAGAGAATGATGAATGAATAGGAAATGAAATGTTGTGAGCACCACATTGCAGGAGGATGAAAGTCACTGAGCCTAAATGACCATACCTTTGCACTCAGCCCAATTACAATCCTTGGAAAGACCTTTTTGATCTTGAGTGAGCTGAAGCAAGTGTTGATTGGAAAATACGGGCAAACCTATGGGTGAAATTCTGCATTGTGTTCTTCTTTGTAAACGAACATGAATGTGCGGCTACGATGAGGCAAAATGAAGTTGCATAGACAATATGTGAACTCTTTGCATCTCATTGTGATTAGCCATGTATCAAATTGATTCTCTTGTGATAACCGCTGCACTCTAGCGTAATTGTGGAGTCTTGTTTGACTTTAGCGTCAATGCCTTGTGTGATGACCTTACTGTGAACCATGCATGAATACACCTAGAATTTGCTCCGTTGGTCAGATCGACTAAGTAAGGTTATCTCTTGATATAATTTTAGGCAACTTCGAAGAGTGTGAGACAATTTGACAGATACATCTTTGTGGCCTACCTTGTGAGCATGTGTGAACCTCTTTTGAACACCCCTTGAGCCTTACCTTTCTTTGGAAGAAACTTGATGAAAACTAGACCTTTGTTTATCCATTACCTATAATCTTCATAAAGTTGTGGTTAGTTGAATAGCCAACTTAGGACAAAAGGCTAAGTTGGGGGTGTGGTGAGAAGAGAAGGCAAATCAAGAAGTGCAAGAAACTCCCTCTTACCCATGGTTTTGAGAAAAATGGAACCTCTGCATATAAAAAAAAAGAGAAAAGAGAAAGAAAAAGAAAAAGAATGGAAAAGAAAGTTGTGGAATAAAGTACAAAAGAAATGGGGTTTCCAAACAATTCATGGAAAGTGAATAATAGGATGACTCATGAGCACTAAAGAGAATGATGAAGTAATATGAAAGGAAGTGTTGTGAGCACCACATTTCATGAGGATGAAAGTCACTGAGCCTAAATGACCATACCTTTGCACTCATCCCCATTACAAGCCTTGGAAAGACCTTTTTGATCTTGAGTGAGCTGAAGAAAGTGTTGATTGGAAAATACGAGCAAACCTATGGGTGAAATTCTACATTGTGTTCTTCTTTGTAAACTAACATGAATGTGCGGCTACGATGAGGCAAAATGAAGTTGCATAGACAATATGTGAACTCTTTGCATCTCGTTGTGATTAGCCATGTATCAAATTGATTCTCTTGTGATAACCGCTGCACTCTAGCAAAATTGTGGAGTCTTGTTTGACTTTAGTGTCAATTCCTTGTGTGATGAGCTTACTGTGAACTATACATGAATACACCTAGAATTTACCCCATTGGTCCGATCGACTAAGTAAGGCAATCTCTTGATATGATCTTAGGCAACTTCGAAGAGTGTGAGCCAATTTGAGAGATACCTCTTTGTGGCCTACCTTGTGAGCATGTGTGAACCTCTTTTGAACACCCCTTGAACTTTACCTTCCTTTGGAAGAGACTTGATGAAAACTAGACCTTTGTTTATCCATTACCTATAATCTTCATGAAGTTGTGGTTAGTTGAATAGCCAAGTTAGGCCAAAAGCCTAAGTTGGGGGTGTGGTGAAAAGACAAGGCAAATCAAGAAGTGCAAGAAACTCCCTCTTACCCATGGTTTTGAGAAAAATAGAAGCTCTCCAGATAAAGAAAAAGAGAAAAGAGAAAGGAAAAGAAAAAGAATGAAAAAGAAAGTTGTGGAATAAAGTACAAAAGAAATGGGGTTTCCAAACAATTCATGGAAAGTGAATAATAGGATGACTTATGAGCACTAAAGAGAATAATGAAGTAATATGAAAGGAAGTGTTGTGAGCACCACATTTCATGAGGATGAAAGTCACTGAGCCTAAATGACCATACCTTTGCACTCAACCCCATTACAAGCCTTGGAAAGACCTTTTTGATCTTGAGTGAGCTGAAGCAAGTGTTGATTGGAAAATACAAGCAAACCTATGGGTGAAATTCTGCATTGTGTTCTTCTTTGTAAACGAACATGAATGTGCGGCTATGATGAGGCAAAATGAAGTTGCATAGACAATATGTGAACTCTTTGCATCTCGTTGTGATTAGCCATGTATCAAATTGATTCTCTTGTGATAACCGCTGCACTCTAGCGAAATTGTGGAGTCTTGTTTGACTTTAGTGTCAATGCCTTATGTGATGAGCTTACTGTGAACTATACATGAATACACCTAGAATTTGCCCCATTGGTCCGATCGACTAAGTAAGGCAATCTCTTGATATGATCTTAGGCAACTTCGAAGAGTGTGAGCCAATTTGAGAGATATCTCTTTGTGGCCTACCTTGTGAGCATGTCTGAACCTCTTTTGAACACCCCTTGAGCTTTACCTTCCTTTGGAAGAGACTTGATGAAAACTAGACCTTTGTTTATCCATTACCCATAATCTTCATGAAGTTGTGGTTAGTTGAATAGCCAAGTTAGGCCAAAAGCCTAAGTTGGGGGTGTGGTGAGAAGAGAAGGCAAATCAAGAAGTGCAAGAAACTCCCTCTTACCCATGGTTTTGAGAAAAATAGAACCTCTCCAGATAAAGAAAAAGAGAAAAGAGAAAGGAAAAGAAAAAGAATGAAAAATAAAGTTGTGGAATAAAGTACAAAAGAAATGGGGTTTCCAAACAATTCATGGAAAATGAATAATAGGATGACTTATGAGCACTAAAGAGAATGATGAAGGAATAGGAAAGGAAGTGTTGTGAGCACCACATTTCATAAGGATGAAAGTCACTGAGCCTAAATGACCATACCTTTGCACTTAACCCCATTACAAGCCTTGGAAAGACCTTTTGATCTTGAGTGAGCTGAAGCAAGTGTTGATTTGAAAATACGGGCAAACCTATGGGTGAAATTATGCATTGTGTGCTTCTTTGTGAGTGTGAGCATTGCATATGATTCCGAAGCTTTGAACTGTGAACCATTGTGTGAATATGGAATCATTCTTTGTGTGAGGTCATTTGAACACTGTAGTTGAGCTTGAACTTGCATTTGAAGCAAGTATTGTGAGCTCGAGATTCTTTGATAATGGTAGGTCATAACTTGAAACTTTGAGTGCACATTTGATCCTTTTATGAGTAAGTTAAGTCTTGTTGTATACATTTATGATTGATTCTTGTATAACACTATTTGAGACACCCTTTTTGAACAGCTAAACTCGAGTTTGCTTGAGTACAAGCAAAAGTTTAAGTTGGGGGTGTTGATGAGCCCACAAATTGGACTCATTTAGGGATTTATTTTGATAAAATTAGTATCCTTAAATGCATAATTTGTCTCAATATCTGATGAAAACCCTTAAGTTTCAGGTATTTGAAGTTGGAGGGAAAACATGGACACTACTTAACAAAAAGGAACAAAGGCAGCTGAAAGAACGAAGAAATGAAGATCTGAGAATCTCCGAACCCGTTTGGCGAGTCTCCAAAAGGTCTTATCCTCGCCTTTTGTTCCAGTGTGCTAAGCCCTAAAAGAAAGGATCAAATCGGCGGTGAAATAGAGTAGTCGTTGAGAGTTGTAGCTTAATATCAGATTTTTAATATAGAATTTTTAACATAGATTTTTGAGTTCTAAGTTTGGAGAGGGTTTTGATGAACTTGAAGATTCAAAAGGTTTCAACTCCAAGAATTTAGACTTGGGTCTTGTGGATTCTTCACTCTTTGCTTGTTTTGAGACTTAAATATTCATACCCATTTGAATGCAAACTCATATTGGTATACATTTCTATCTCTTTTACATGTCTAGCTAAAATCCCAATTCTTAGGGTGTGATTTTGTGAATATGGGTTAGATTATCTGTTGGGTCTTGCTTGTTGATGATTTATTTATTGTTTAGATGTTATTTTGTTTAGTAGTTGTGGTGGAACTTAATAAAATTGTAGTTGCAAATACGATTTCACCTTTGTGGTTTTGGCTTGCTCGAGAGAGAGGTCATAAAACTAAGACTACTAAATTGATGGCCAGTGGGATTGGGTCGACATGAGATTCGGCTCGAGAGAGTGAACCCTAGTCCTTCTCCCATACACTCAGCTCGAGAGAATGAGTGGGCTAAGGCGGAGGCTGTTCTTCATGCGGCAACTTGGTGTTCGAGAGAAACCGAGTTGATTCGGGGTAAGTTGCTCGAGACAGAATTTACCCCCACTATAGTCTAGCCTAGTCACAAATATTCAACGGATTTATTATCAAAAGCATGTACCCAATAGTTTAGTTTATCCCGTATTCCTATCACATCCCAAGAATCCCCTCTCCTTGATTAGTACTTCTTATATTTTTGCTGTTATTGTTTACTTGTGACAAACACCCATTGTTAATTGACACTCTTGCGTCACCCCTTAGATTTAACATGTTCTTATTCGATAATATATTTAGCTATGACTGGTTAGAACTTAATTTTATTTTCTATTAATTCTCAAAACCACTCCCTTGGGACTCGACCCCAACCCCAACCCTTGATTGGGTTACTTACTATTGTACGATCGTAGACACTTGCATTGGAAGTTGTGTCTTGATTACGCAAACATCAGTGAGCGAATAAAGAAACAACCCAAAATTAGAATTTTTGAATTTCAAGAGATTATTAAAAAATATGGATTTATTTGTTGAAAGAATAGTGTGTAAGAGAGCAAGAAATAAAGTATTATAGGAGCTAATGGGTGACTATATTCTTGAGTTTGGGAGAAGTTTAGACTATAAAGATGAGTTGTTAAGAACTAATCTAGGTTGTGCATGTGTAGTCAAGCTTCATGAGGAAACATTTAAAAATGATAGAAAAATGTTTCAACGCTTTTACATATGTTTTGATGTAATGAAGAAGGCCTACTTGGCTGCTTGTAGGAAGTGCATTGGTGTGGATGGTTTTTTTAAAAAGGAGTATCTAATGGTCAATTGGTGATTGTTGTTTGTAAACATGACAACCATGAAATGCTACCACTAGCTTGGATAGTAGTTGAGGTTTAAAATAAGTATACTTCTGTTTGGTTTTTCAAGCTTGTAAAGGAAGATCTTCAGTGTGAGATGGGACAGACATGAAAAATATAATATATATGTAAAAAGTTAGAATATTTATTGATTTGTTGATTTTTTTTCAGGTTTTGAATATTTATTAATGACAATCTTAGTTTCTTAGTTTCTTTCGGGCCTTCAATATTTATTATCTAGTATTTATTAATTTTATAGGGTTTTGAACATTTCATATCTACTCATTTGCCAAATGTTGAATATATGATGTGTGCTAGACACATTCTTGCTAACTCGTCAAATAAATAGAGAGGTATTGAGAGAAAGAATTATTTCTGAAGGTGTGCAAGGTCTACTTTAAAGGCCGAGTTAAAGGATAACATTAGTTTTATGAAAAGGTTGGGGAATAGGATATTTCATGATTTATTGTATTATAATCTAGAAAGATGGAGCAAGATTTACTTCAATTTACCATAAAATGTTACATTGTAGACAATAACATGGCTGGATGTTTCAAAACATGGATATTAACAGCAAGACTATAATCACAATGCTTGAAGAAAATAGGGTGAAAATGATGAAAAGAATAAGACAAATGAGAGAGTTTTGCAATACTTGAATCTATGACATTTCTCCAATGGAAATGAAAGTTCTACAAGATAACATAGCTAAGTCTATGAAATGCAACATTGATTGGAATTCAGATACATGGTATGAGGTGATTTTTGGAGCATACAAACATGTTTTAGATATTCAAAGGAAAACCTGTAGCTGCAGAGCATCAATGTTGAAATTAAAGTGTTGGGATATACTATAAACCATGTTGTTGAGTTATAGTATTTTATTAAATCTTTTGTAAAAACTTTTTATTTCATTTATTTAAATATATTAAAGTCTTTATTTAAATAGATCATTCTGTTAATATGTTTAGCTATTACTTGTATATAAACGATTTTGTGTATGGAGTTATTTAACTCATACACAAAAGATTAAAATTGTCAATTCTTAGAAGTTATAAATTTAATGTTCATAATTAAAGCTGAAGTTGGACAAACATCTTGATGATTGTAGCACAAGATTAAAGTTAATTTGATCTTAATTATGAGAATGGTTAAATTCCAACTTCTTGTGCTAGAACATATCGTCTGTATTGAACAAACCAAATATATATATTTATTTATGTTTTGAATATTAATAAATAAAATTTTCTAGTCCATTATGTGTACTTATAGTATTAATCTTGCAATAGTTATTATGATCTATGTAGTTTTGATTTATTATTTTGCGTAACATAGCATATAAGACCCCGAAAGGCCCCATACAAGCCACTTAGCTTTTTTCATACAAGATAATAGAAACATACAAAATTCCCTAATTCCCCTTTCATAGTTCAAAAGCCCACTTTCAATCATCAATATCTAGAAAACATGGGTTAATCATGGGGATTCATTATAAAATCATGTAATTAAATCAATTCATCCTTGAGAGATCATAAAAAAAATCAATTAAATCAATATTTAAAAGAACCCATGACATGGAAGAAAACCATATGTGACACCCCGAATTTGTTTTGAGCTAAGAATCTAATCATGCTTTGTTGTGAGTAGGATTTTACAGAGGAATCTAAAATTTCTTAAGTATTAAGGTCAGGTCACTAGATATAGCACCTTGAGTTCCAAAAAGAACTAAAGAGAATTCCTTCAAGTCATTCCTAGTTTATTCTAAGTTTGGGGTCCACTTCAAATGATCATAACTTTCAGCATATGATATCGAATGAAAGGTCTTGGAATTCTCTTTCCAACGCCGTCGAGTTTGCTACTTTTTGAGCTCGTATAAGGGAGATATGCCCGTTTGAAGTTGGGCTGTCCAAATAAATAAAGTTACCCAAAAATATGAAGGGTATTTTGGTATTTTCCTTACCTAATCAGCATAAAATGAATTTTAGTAATATTTTGGGGACAAATCTGGTTTGCTTCAGTTTTCATAAATCCTAATATGCTTAGGGTTTTAGAAGAGAATTCATTCAAGTAATTCCTTAGTTCTTTTAAGATTTGGGTCAAGTTCAAACAACCATACCTTTCAGCAGAGAATGAGTTAGAAGACCCATAAGATATCAAATGAAGGATCTTTGAGTCCTCTTTCCAACGCCACCAAGTTTGCTAATTTTTGAGCTCATATGAGGTAGACATGCCCTTTTGAAGTCATGCTGTCCATTTTAAAAAGTTACCCGAAAATAGATGGGGTATTTTAGTCTTTTACTTACCCCCACTTATTCTAAACGCGAATTACACCCAAATAAAGGTCTAAACTGATTAGAATTAGTTTCATTCATCCCCAAAAGCGTTTAGGGTATTAGAGAGAAGATTCAAGAGGACAAAAAGTTTAAAGCTTCAAGCATTCATTCAAGTAATTCAAAATTTCACCAATAATCTAGTTCTTTGAGGTATGTAAGCTTCCATAGTATTGGATTTGTTCGACCATACGCCAATCATGGGTTTCTTTTATGAATTTCATCCATGAGAATGAGTATGTTGATAATCTTGTTGAGTTCTTGAGGTTTTGTGCTTCGTTCTTTGATAATGAAGTTCTTGTTGAGTTCTTGAGGTGAGAATTGCGAATTTCTTAACTAATATAAGGCTCAAAACAATCAGATTTTCATATTTTAATCCATCATTCTTGTCTCTCTCAAACCCTAGAGAAAAACTCTAAGGAAAATCAAAATAGAAAACTCCATTCAAGATTCTTTCAATCATTTTCAAGATTCTTCTTCAATGTAAGTCCTTCTCCAAGAATTTCATTCTTTCCAACACAAATTCATTCCTACAATGATGAATCACAAATAAACACCATAATTCTTGGTCATAGAGATTTCAAGAAACTAATTCAAGAATCTCAAGAAAGGTTTTCTTGATTGTTTACCTTCAAGCTAGGGTTTCAAGACTTCTAATCAAGATTCTTCTTCAAGATTTTTCAAGAACCTTGTTCTTCCAGGTATGTAAGGCTATCATAGTATTGTATCAGTTCGTCCTCACTCCCTACATCTACTTTTAGATTAGTAAAATAGTAATATAGGATTCTTTCCATATATTTGAGTATTCTTGAGATAAGTTGATTTTGAGTTCATATTTCTTTTAAAAATTCTATTCCTAATTATTGAGTTTCTATAATTTTATTGAGATCCTAGAGTTGATTTGTTCATGTCTATATTTCAGTATCAATCCTATTTTGAGTTATAAATTTTGAAAAGATTTTTTTTAAAGCCAACACTTGAGCTCTTAAATATATTTTTGAAGAAGTAATTATGAGAATGCGAAGAATAATATACATGAGTCCGTATTGTTTTGTCGACCCTTGAGTCAAGTCGATCATTCCCATAAATTCCGCACGAACTCCAAAAATTGAGTATCTTTGAGAGGAGTAGTATCTTCAAGTTCTAAGTTCTTGAGTATTGAGTAACCCTTTTGAGATCATATTCCTAATTGTGGGACTAATACATGTCACCCATGAAGTCCTTGAGTTGAGTTGTTCCTACCCATAATTCTGCATGAACCCTATGAGTTGAGCAGTCTCGAGATGAGTAGTATCATTGATTTCTTGAGTTCAAGAGTTGTTGAGTTCCGAGTATTGAGTTCTATATATATGGTTATTGAAAACCTTAAATTGAGTCGTTCACGTCCATAATTCAGCATGAACTCTATTTTGAGAAGTCTTTTACAATCACTTTAAACTTGTTTTAAGACTTGAACATTTATGTTTGAGAAAGAGTACAGTTGAGTTCATTTTTTCAAAATGAATATATGGGAAGTTCCCAAGAGTAAATGTTTTTACATTTGAGCAGAAAGGAAACATTGGTTTTCAAAAGAGTTTCATTAGAAATTTTTAGTACATACTCTTTTAAGAGAAAACCCTTTGAGTAATAATCACAAACTACAGAAAGAGTTATGTTTTTAAACATATGAGCTAGTTATATTTTGGGAGTAGTATTGAGCACCGATATGGGGGAGATTTTAGAAAACTCACATCCCCCATAAACCATGTAGCCAACGTGGGTAGAAAGGGTCATACTTTTTATATGATTCTTTAATGCTTTTTAGCATAGACTAGTGGACCCACTTAGTAGTAGGTTTTATACCCCCGACAAAGTATAGGACAGTCCTGGCAGTGTGGGCTAGATGATGTATCATCAGATAGCTCATTGTGATGGTTGTCAGTTAGAGAACCCACATAGTTATATTGTATTTTTATATACAAACTGATTTATTACTATATTTTTCAATACATTGAATTGCTATCTATTTGTTTAAAAGCTTTCCATATATTGCATCTTTTACTGTTGCTTTATCTTTAGTTGAGTATCCAGAGTTGAGTATCTTATTGTTGAGTTGAACCCTATTTCTCAGAGTTAAATTGAACTATGTTTCACAGAGTTGAGTATCTTATTGTTTAATTGAGCCCTATTTCTTTGAGTTTAGTTGAACTATGCTTCACAAAGTTGAGTCTCTTATTATTAAGTTGAACTATATTTCATTGAGTTGAGTTTAGTCGAGTGAGTAGAGAAGAGGTAAGTATATTTCATTTCCATTAGTTCAAGCGTATGTTTATGCTTTAGAGTTCCCGTTACATGCTCATACATTCCATGTACTGAGCCATTTGACATGCATCATTTCATAATGAAGATACATGTATTCAGGATCATCAACAGGCGTTTCTTTGAGGTCATGAGATATTCAAGGCAGCATTGGTGAGCCTTCTTATATTTCAGAAGACTTCACCTTTATCTTACAGTTATTAGTTTTGAGATGTCGTGGGTCTTGTCCTGATATCCTTCTGTAATAGTAGAGGCTTCATAGATAGACAAAGCTGAGTAGTTTTCAGTATGTATCTTTTCTGAGTTGTTTTTACAAACTCCGATTTTATCTATTATCTTTCAGATTATTTTAAAGATTAAGTATTTGAGTTATTGAATTTAATTCAGTTTTTAAGCTTTTATATGCTTGAATTAGTCTTCCGCTTGTAACCAACTTGGATGAGGGTTCGCTTGTGGACCAACAATGGTTCTGGAGTGTTGTCCACATCAAAGATGTACGCTTGGGTCGTGACACCCTAACTCAATTTGGGAATGCTAACTTTGTAGATTGGTGAATTTGGGAACTCCATGGAGGAAATGGATCCATGGATGCAAACTATCATACCTCAATGTGAAAATCTTTCATTCAACGGTGGAATTGGAGAATTGACTTGTAAGCCTATGTTGATCCCTTCTTCTTCAAGCTTTCTAGAGAGAGAAATATTTGGAGAGGAAGACTTATTCTTCTTTAAGGAATTTGAGAGAATTGATTCTATTGGGGAAATTTTGGGGGCTAAAAGACTTGTATAGGGGTTCTAAATAAGGCAAAATGACATAATATTGAATTAAAACAATTTGGGGAAAAGACCAAGAAGCCCCTAAAAATAACTGTCATCGTCAACAACAGTGGCGAACCACAATCCGTGTTTCCATCTACAAACCGTCCTGTTCAGCCGCTGTTGACTTCAAAGACCCTCACCTTGGGACCTTAAACGAAAGGACCCACCCACGGTCCCTTGTCCAATCGAAGGGTCGTGGGTCCCGACTTTGGGTCTCAACTTTTTACCCTAAGATTTCTCTATGTCTGGGATTCACTACGAACCCTACCTACAACTCTTGGAATGGATGACGTGCCGTCCCTGTGAATCGCCATCAAGGTACTGAAACTCAACACTTTTGAAAAAATGCATTGGCCAACCACAGACCTGACCTACGGTCCGTGGGTTGTTCCACGGGCCATGGATGGCACCATCGAAACTAGCACCAAATTTTTGAAAAACTAGAATTTCTCCCTTTTTGAATTAGAGGTGTTAAATTATCTCCCCCTTGGGATCATTCATCCTCGAATGAGATTCAAGACATCATAAGGAAGGTAGAAACTAAATCTTATAGGCCATTATGGATGCAATTACATAAATGCACATATCCGAGGAGGAAACATCAACTCCAAGCTAAAGCATGTCCCAAAACATCAAATCATGAATTCTATATGCAACTTATACTTAAATACACATAAACATGTAGAAACCAATCAAGTTAATTTATTTTTCTCAAAATTTAAGCTTTCCATGAACCATGTAGTAAGGAAATCATGGGAACATCTAAGACACATGACACCAAGAGAGTAAATCATGAGGAGCTAAATACCTCAAGCTTGAGTGTGATTGGAAGGAAAAAGATGAGGATAGCGGGACATCATATTGGCCTCGGCCTCGCTTGTAGCACCCTCAACTAACTGATTACTCTAAAGAACTTTCACGGAAGCAACTTCTTTGTGTTTCAACTTCTTAACTTGCCGGTATAGAATCTTGGCCGGAACTACCTCATAAGAGAGATTCTCCTTAAATCCCAAACCTTCTAAGAGAACTATAAATGCCGGATCTCCAACACATTTATTCAACAAGGAGATATTGAAAACTGGATGCACCATTGCCAAATTACTAGGCAATTCAAGTTCATAAGCAACCTTACTAATTCACCTCAATATCTGATATGGGCCCACATACCGAGGACAAAGCTTCCCTTTCTTGCCAAATCTTATTACACCCTTCATGGGTGAAATTTTTAAGTAGACCCACTCATTTACCTCAAATTCAAAATCTCTTCTCCTTACATCAGCATAAGACTTTTGTCGACATTGATCCATTTTCAACCTTTCTCTAATAAGTCGAATTTTCTCCATAGCCTCATGTAGCAACTCGGGCCCTATCAAGGTAACTTCACCCACTTCAAACCAACCTATAGGAAACCTAAACCTCCTACCATAAATGAACTCCAATGGAGCCATACCAATACTGGAGTGATAGCTATTATTGTAAGCAAATTCAATCAAAGGCAAGTGTTCATCCCAATTACCCTTGAAGTTAATCACACATATGCTCAACATATCTTCCAAAGTTTGGATAGTACGCTCCGCTTGCACATCAGTTTGTGTATGAAAAGTCGTACAAAGCTAACATGAGTACCTAGACCCTTTCAGAAAGATTTCTAAAACTACAAAGTAAATTGGGTACCACGATCTGAGATAATGGATAAGGGCACTCCATGCAACCTTACCGTCTCTCTCAAATAAAACTTAGAATAGTCCTCCACCGAATAAGACACCTTGACGAGTATAAAATGGGCTGATTTCGTCATTCAATCTACAATAGCCCAAATTGAGTCATGGTGTTGCCAGGTGCATTGTAAACCACTTCCAAGTAGGAATGAAGTCCATATTCACATCTTCACACTTCCAAGTAGGAATGCTAATATCTTGAGATAAAACTACTGACTAGTGATGCTCAACTTTCACATGTTGGAAATTAGGACACATAGCCACAAATCTAGCAATATCATTCTTCATCTTATTCCACCATTAGATCTCCCACAAGTCACGGTACATCTTTGTGGCTCCCGTGTAAATAGAATATCGAGAACTATGGGCTTTTAATAAAATATGTTCTCTCAAGTCGTCAACATTAGGAACACACAAACGACCTTGATATCAAAGGATACCATCTCCTCTAGGGAGAAATCCTCAACGGACCTTTTGAGCACCGCTTCTTTTAATTCAACCAAAGTCGGATCAAGACCTTGATTAACTTTAATGTCTGCCACAAAGGATAATTTTGAACCGTTGTGAACCATAACACCACTCTTGGTAGAGTCTACTAGCCGAACACCCAATCGGGCTAATCTATGAAAATCTCGAACAAACTCTTTCTTATCGTCCTCTATATGAGCCACGCTACCCATCGATAAGAGACTAAGAGAATTTGACACCACATTCTCCTTACCAATGTGGTAGATAACACCCATTTCATAGTCCTTCAATAATTCTAGCCACCTCATTTGGCGTAAATTCAAATCCTTCCGATTAAACACATATTGCAAGATCTTGTGGTCAGTAAAAACATCCACATGGATACCATACAAGTAATGCCTCCAAATCTTAAGAGCAAAACACACCGCCTCTAGTTTAAGGTAATGGGCGGGATAATTCTTTTCGTGAATGTTGAGTTGTCTTGAAGCATAATCAATGACTTTCCCATTTTGCATAAGGACATGCCTTAACTCCATTCTCGAGGGATAACAATAAACCACAAATCCATTAGTCCCTTTTGGTAAAGTCAACACCAGAGTGAAAGTAAGTCTATCTTTCAACACTTGGAACCTCTTTTCACATGCTTCAAACCATATGAACTTAACCTTCTATTGGGTCAATGACGTCAAATGAGAGGAGATTGAAGAAAACCCTTCAACAAACTTTCTATAATAACCGACTAAACCCAAGAAACTCCTAATGTCCGAATGGGATAGAGGTCTAGGCCAAATCTTGATAGAGGTCCAGGCCAAGTCTTGACTGCATCCGTCTTCTTAGGATCTACTTCAATACCCTTGATGGAAACAATATGACCAAGAAAATCCACGGACCTTATCCAGAACTCACCTTTAATAAACTTTGCAAAAAGTTGTTGGTCCTTGAGAACTTGCAACACAATCCTCAAATGATTTTTAGGCTCGTCCTCACTTCTTGAAAAAAATAACGTGTCATCAATGAACACAATCACAAACATGTTAAGGTATTGTCTAAACACCTTATTCATCAAATCCATAAATGCCACCGGAGCATTAGTCAAACCAAACTATATCACCAAGAGCTCATAATTACCATATTGAGTTTGAATAGCCATTTTCAAAATGTCATCTTCTTTTACCCTCAATTGATGATTACCTGACTAGAGGTCAATCTTAGAGAAGTAACTTACCCCTTGAAGTTGGTCAAACAAATCATCTATCCTTGGGAAAGGATATTTGTTCATCATATCATCAACATGAGTAGAGACTGACAAAGGATCTAACAACACGTTCAGAAGAATATCAAACCTCATTGCCACATATTGTGTCACAAAAGACAAGGTAGCACCAGGGTCAAGTAAAGTACAAACATCAAGTTTGAAGACTTTCAACATACCGGTAACCACATTGGGAGAACCCTTTTGTTCACCACGAGTCTTGAGTGCATAAAATTAGTTTTTCTTTTGATTCCCGCTAAGACCGGATGAAGGATTAGGTTGAGCCCTTCGATTATTATCTCCCTCATTCTTAGCAACATAGGGACAGTCCCTTATCTTGTGATCCATCTTACCACAACCAAAAAAATCATTAGAAACGGCTAGACATTTACCCCTATGCTTCCTTCCACATCTAGCACAAGCGGACAATGAGAATCCACTACCATCCCCTCCTTGAGGCTTATGGTTAGACACCCTATCTTTGTTGAACTTAGACGGAGCATTGGAGGAACCTTCACCGGAGAAGCTTTGTCAAAATTTAGGACGACCATGTCCATTGGACCTTGAATGTGAAAAGTTACCATCACTGGTTTTGGCCTTCTTTGTTACCCTAGACTTTTCCTTAAGTTTCTCTTCTTCGATCTGTTGATCATAAACCATGAGACGAGAGATGTCCATGCCATTAATGACCATGGCAGTACAACATTCTTTAACTACCATTTCGGAAACACCCAAAATGAACTTACTCATCCTTGCCCTAGGATCGACAATCATGGTGGGAGCATATCGAGATAGTTTTGTGAACTTCAAACATTCCTTCACACTCATATTTCCTTGACAATGGTTGGTGAACTCAAGTACCTTTTCCTCCCTCACCTCAAGGGGAAAGAACCTATCAAGGAAAGCAACTTTGAACTTTTTCCAATCAAGAGGACCCACATTCTCCGCTCTCCCTTCTTTCCATTGGTTGAACCATCTTTGAGAAAAACCCTTAAGTGGATAAGCGGCCAATTCCACCTTTTCCAACGACGTCACTCCCATGATCATCAACACCTTGTAAACCTTATCATTGAACTCTTGAGGGTCTTCCTCAACCTTAGATCCATGAAACTTCGGAGGATTCATCCTAGTGAAATCTCTCACTTTAGATGTCGTCGTACTCACATTTGGGTTCACGGGAGCTACAACCTCCCTGTTGGCTTGGGCCATCGTGGCTTGAGCCAACACTTGAAAAGCAACCCTAAACTCCACATTAGTTACTTGCTCAGCCAAAGGATCGACTGAAACTTCAGGAGTTAGGGGAGTTCAAGGAGGAGCTTCTCGTTCCATATTCCCTCCTGCATTCGTTCTAGTATAAGATTTTAGAGTAGCCATATCCTGTAGAGCAACCTATAAGGATTACGAGAGAGACATTATAGAGTTGAAATCTACCGCACGACTTTTAAATAATGAAAGAAGTGGAGTTTCCTAAACATGTTGTAGATTCTTATTCATAAGTGTGGTGTGATTCACACCCATGAACAAGACTCTACTCGACAAGGCTTATGAGACTTTCCTAGGACCTTTCTAAACCTTGTTCTTTGATTACCAAGTTTGTATTGACCTAAGGTAGATCTTAGGCGTACCATGGCGTATAAGACCCAAAATGTCCCCATACAATCCACTTAGCTTTCTACATACAATATAATTGAAATATTAATGTTTTAAAGATAGTTCCAATATAAAGGAGTTTCTAAAATTGAAACAGAAGTCAAACCATCGTCTCAAAGCTATCTAGTGCATAAAAATGAATCTGGGCATAGCCCGTGCATCATTTTCCAAAACTGAAACTAAGGGAAGACTGAAAATAATAGGTGTCCGTCCTCGAAGCATGATGACTCACCAAAGCTCAAAATCTCCTCGAAGAACTCTACCCATGAAACTGGGAACCTTACTGCTAGACCCTACATTTGGGGAAATATAGGCAAGAGTAAGCGTTAGTATAAAGTATGTACCAAGTATGATAGCCATCTATAAAAGTATGAAATCATGCTAAATCCAAACATTTTGATAAATTTTCACGACCCAAAGTAGTCCCGAGGCGTAACATAGCGTATAACTCCCTGAGAAACCCCATACAAGCCACTTAGCTTTCATCATACAAAATAATAGAATAAAGAGATTTAAAAGACAGTTTCAACATATAAAAGTTTTATAGAGAAAAGGGGAAATCTAAACATCATCTCAAATCCATCTAGTACATAAGAGTTTATTGGGTCGTAGCCCGTACATCAAGTCTCAAAACTAAAAGTAATGACATAATGAAGTAAAGGCTTAGTCCTCGGAACATGAGGACTCATCAATATTCAATCTTTTATATGAGATACCTAGCCATGGAAGTGTGAATTGTAAAGTCGGTCTCTACATTGGGGAAATGTAGGCAAGAGTATGTGTTAGTAAGAAAAATTCACTAAGTATGATAGCCATGCATAAAAGTATGAAATCATGCTGAAAAGGACATTTTAGTGATATGGAAAGACCAAGTAAAAACATAAGATACGAGGGTTAAAAAACATAAAACAAAATCATGATCAATGCAAGTAAAACCATCTTTGAACATATGCGAGTTATTTCTTGAGGTAATCATAATTTATTATTGTTGTGGGAATTAGACTTAACCGATATAAATACCATGTTAGTTATAACATGATCCCCCGGTGTCTCCGACACCGAAAAAGGTTGTCCTACTTGCCAAGGAAGGACCATGGTTGAGCTAAAGTGGATCCACTAGCTAATGTCTATCTATACTATCATCCTATGGGGGCACATAGGTAAGTGATAAGGAGATTGCTACTAGAAACCCGACCTCAAGCGGAAGAGCTTCCATCTCAATATCCTCTCGGTGCTAGGAATAAATCCCACAGAGTAGTTATTAATCTTAACGTGTCTTATCTTTAAAAGACGCATCATAGGATAGCTCTTTCGACCATCCATGAGAAAACCTTTCACCATGAATGATATTTCATAATAGCTTTTAGGGCCCATAGTCACTCACTTCATGCTAGAGTTGCCCCTAATACTAATGAAAATAGTTTTGAAATCGTGGTCTTTAATCATTGATGACATATCCGGATACCATAGAATGAAGACCTAATATAGGAAACTAGCCCGAAAAGCATTGAGGGAAAATCTAGATATCATTCATGTCATGTGGCCAAGCTTCATAGATTATATATACAATCTCAACTATAAGCTTTCTTGAGTCATAAACATACATTAATGAACATGCATTCTTTTTTATAATTCATAAGCTTCATCATATTTTTAAATTCAAAGCATCTTCAAATTCATTTACATCAATTTCATAAAGAGAAGATATGAATATTTTCATAAATTTATTTTTCATAGTTCAAGACGCACATTATATCAACATAGCTTAGAAAACATCGATTATGCATGGGATCATGGGTATTCATCTTAAAAAGATGCAATTAATTCAATTCATGCATAAAAAGTCACAAAACAATCAATTGAACCAACATTGAAAGGAATCCATGACAATTGAAGAAAATCATAACTTGATTGGTGATGTTTTGCGTAATCAATGACACAACTTCCAGTACGAGTGTCGACGATCGTGAAATAGTATAGTAACCCAACCAAGGGTTGGGGTCGAGTCCCAAGGGAGTGGTTTTGAGAATTAATAGAAAAATAAAATTTGTTCTAACTAGTCGTAGCTAAAGACATTAACGATTAAAAACATTGTAAATTAAGGGGGTGACACAAAAGTGTCAAATATAAAATGGGGGTTTTGTCACAAGTAAGTAAAAATAACAAAATAAGTTAAAATAACAATCAATGAGAGGGAGGTTCTTGGGATGTGATTAGGAATACGGGTTAATCTAAATCATTGGGTACATGCTTTCGATAGAAAATTTATAGAGTAATAGTGACTAGGCTAAACTTTACGTGGGAATAAATTCTCTCTCGAGCAACTTACCCCGTTTCAAATGGGTTCCTCTCGGACACCCACTTGCCGCATGAAGACTAACCTATGCCTTACCCCACTCACTCTCTCGAGCTGGGTGTTAGGATATGGGACTAGGGTTCACTCTCTCGAGTTGGGTGTTAGGATATGGGACTAGGGTTCACTCTCTCGAGTTGAACCTCATGTCGACCCACTCCTTAGGTCATCAATCGAGTAGTTTTGGTTTCACGATCTCTCTCTCGAGCAAGCCGAAAACACATAAATAAACTTGTATTTGCAACTACAAATTTTTTAAATTTATCCACAACTACTAGACGAAATTACCATTAAAGTACATCTAATCTATCAGCAAGAAAGACCCAACAACAATCTTAACCCATATTCGCTAAATCACACCCCAAGAATTGGGGTTTTTTAGCCACACATCAAGAGATAGAACTTTATACCTAAATGATCTTGCATTCAAATGTTATGAAGATTTAAGTCTTGTTACAGACCAAGAATAAAGAATCCAAGAGACCGAAGTCCAAATCCTTGGAGATGAAATCCTCTTCTTCTTCAAGTTTTCAAAACTCTCTTAAACTCAGAGCAAAAATAAAAAGTAATAAAAATTATATTAATTTGTTCCACACTACAAATATGATACTAAACTATAATTATCAACGAGTATTTATAGTTTTCAAAAATTTGTGCTGCAGCGGATCATTCGGTGACTTTAGTCAGAATCACCGATCAACTCGGCGATTCGCCCTTTGGTGTAGTTCATCGCCGTCTTGAACCATCCTTCAGCATCGTCGTGTTTTGGATCATTGGGCGACATGGTACTGCCTCACAGAACTGTTCGGCGATGCGCCGACTGCTTTTTTTTTCCGCCGACTGGATCCTTTCCTTCAGGGCTCAGCACATTGGAACAGAAGGCGAAGTAAAACCCTTCGGCGACTTGCCAAATGGACTCGGTGATCCTCATGCCTTAATTTCTTCGTTCTTTTACGCCCTTTTCATTTGTTTTTGCGACGCAGTGTCCATGCTTTCGTTTAAACTTCAAATACCTGAAACTTAAGTGTTTTCATCAGATATTGAGATAAAATAAGCATTTTAGGACACAATTTCTATTAAAATATAGCCCTAAATGAGTCCAATTTGTGGACTCATCAACACCCCCAACTTACACTTTTGCTTGTCCTCAAGCCAGCTCAAGTTCAGTCGTTCAAAAAGGGTGTCTTGAACAGTGCTACACAAGAATCAATCATGAATGGACAAAACAAGATTCAATTTACATATGCAAAGATCAAATGTGTACCCAAAGATTCACGTTGTGACACACTAATATCAAAGAACCTGATGCTCATAATACTTGCTTCAAATGCAAGTTCAAGCTCAACCAAACTGTTCAAATCCCCTCACAGAAAGAATGATTCCATGATCACACAATGGTTCATAGTTCAAAGCTTCGGAATCAGATGCAACGCTCACTCTCACAAGGAAAAACACAATGCATGCTTTCACCCATAGGTTTGCCCGTATTTTCCAATCAACACTTGTTTCAGCTCACTCAAGATCAAAAAGGTCTTTTCAAGGCATGTAATGGGGCTGAGTGCAAAGGTTTGGCCATTAAGGCTCAGTGACTTTCATCCTTATGAAATGTGGTACTCACAACACTTCCTTTCCTCTTCTTTCATCATTTTCTTTAGTGCTCATAAGTCATCCTATTATTCACTTCTCATGGATTGTTTGGGACCCCAACTCTTTTTGTACTTTATTCCACAACCTTTTTTTATTTAGGGGTTTTTCCATTTTTCGCAACACCATGTGTTTAGGGAGACTTTTCTTGCACTTCTTGATTTTCCCTCATCTTTTTGCCACACCCCCAACTTAGGCTTTTGGCCTAAGTTGGCTACTCAACTAACCACAATTCAAGATGATTATAGGTAGTGGATTAAGAAAGGTCTAATTTTCATCAAGTTTCTTCCAAAGAAGGATAAGGCTCAAGGTGTATTCAAAAGCGGTTCGCACAATCACAAAGGAGGTCACAAAAGAGGTAAATGTCAAATTAGTTCACACTCTTAGAAGTTGCCTAAGATCATACCAAGATATAGCATCACTTAGTTGACTGGACCAACGGGGCAAATTCTAGGATCTATCATGCATGGATCAAAGTAAGCTCATCACGCTAGGCATTGACACTATAGTCAAACAAGACTCTACACTTTTGCTAGTGTGCAATGATCATAACAAGAGACTCAAATTGATAACAAGCTAGTCACAACGAGATGCAAAGAGTTCACATATTGTTTATGCAATTTCATTTGGCCTCATCGTAGCCTGACATTCATGTTCATTCGATTGTAAGCACTATTCAAGTCATCGGTATTGATGGAATCGAGACTTAAATTTTGCAAAAGAACAACCACATTCAACACACGAGAGGTGGCAATTTATTTTTCGTCTTCGAACGGATCAAAATCAAAATAATTTTGCAATTGAAAATAAAAGGAGCAATAAGCTCAAACATCCACATAAAAGCAGTATTAACACAATTTTTAAACGGAACAGCCCAAATATATACACAACAACACGAATCACAAATAGCACACAAAAGGTGAGCCTCACCCCTCCACAAATAAAAAAAACATTTGTACTCAAATGAATATAACAAAATATCCAGAATGTAAATTAAAGGAAGACAGAGGGAAGGTAAAGAAGGGATCCTGTCTAAGCAGTCGCTCCATCTGTTTGGGCATCAGTACCCAGAGTGTTGTCATTCTGCTTCTGGTTCTTTTTTTCTTTTCGCTTCGCTTCAGCTTCTGCAACGATATTAGCCTCGATCATATTATCCAACTCGTGAGCTGCCACAAAGGCGTGTATCGCATTGCTGAACCCTCGAGCCCACGAAGGGACATTATGGTCGATGGGCATCCTCCTTCTCGAACTGGCTGTCTTGTTGTTGCTCCTTTTAGTTCTTCTGAATTTTTGTGCTCTTATGTGTCTGGATGGCATGTCTCTTCCTGCAACTTTTAGTCTGGCCATGTCTTGAGATAATGTTAGAACATATTTGACAACCAAAACAAAGACTTTCAACTGCAGAGAGACTAGATAGTCCATTCGGCGAGCCACAGACGATCCGCCGAAGGTCACAGTGCAGAATGGTTAGGGGTGTAGACAAAGGGCGATTAAGATGACATTCACCGAGTCGCTGAGTGCACTTGGCGATCCCATGATTCTTGCTGAAAATTATAGCAACCACAACAAATAAACCATGATAGTAAGGCGAGATGGAGTATTTAGGCGAACCGCAGAGTGGTTCGGCGAGCTAGTCACAGCTCGCCGAATCACACATTGTTCCTACTTTTGACCCAACTTTTTGAAATCGACCCCACAACCCCCGAAAATACAATTTAAGCACAAATAGCACAAATTAAATCTAGACCCATAACATACGAATACTACCCATCTCACATTAACTCAACTAGATATATCGGAGAATAAGATTTTGATAGTTTAATGAATATTATCTAATAGCAATCGCTAATTAACCAATTCTATCCAATCAGGGAGGTTCAGTAGATTCTAACAATATCAAAGAGTTTGCAAATGAGTACAATGCTGACAAAATAATTATGGATATTGAGAAGCTAACCTTTGGTACTGATTAAAATGCTATAGAAAGCTAGGCGGCAATGCAATCCAAATCCCCGCACAAATAAATGAACCAAAATACTCCAAAAGTGCAAGAAATATAAAACTAGAGTGCAGGTGTGAGTTTGGGAAGGTGAAAAAGTGATGGAAGGAGAAAGACGTTAGAACTTTTTAAACCTTTGGCTGAAAGACAGTCAGTTTTTGCCTATTCGGCGATGTTAGTCCCGATCGTTGAGCTATTTGGACTACCACCAAGTAGTCATTTATCTCGCCAAAGTTTCCAGTACCTCCATGTTTTGTGGGAGTCAAAACAGAGGTCTCTGTCAGTAACGCGGACACGGTCGGCAGTTCGCCAATAATTTCCTATTCTCTCCAAGTTTTACAGACTCCGATGCAAAATGGATTTTGAGTCTAACGTCGGTCTAGTTCTGGATCGCCTAACCGTTCGGCGATTTGCTGATTGGACTTGTTGCTCACCAATCTGCAATTTTCGTTCACTGTACCACACTTTCAACTACGCAATCGACACACCATTATTTTATGAAAAACGAGATAGAAATAACAACAAGGGTTTTGGGTTGCCTCCCAAACAACGCCTTAGTAAACGTCGTGGCACGACGCAAGTCCACCTTCAAACCTTACTCTTGGGGTTAGCCATAGTATCACTAGGCAAACTCCATTGCTATCTCAGATTTAGGTGAGCCGAGATATGACCCATCTGGGTCTCCAACTTCTTGATTGAAACAAAATGGGAGGTGACGGTCTGGCTAAGGGTAGAAACATCTTCTTTCATGACTTTCAGTATTTTGTCTGACCCTTCAACTTTGTTGAGGATACGCGAGAGTATATCCTCAGACCTACCCCCTTCCGAATCCTTGGGCTTCTGACGCTAATGGGGAGGCACATATCTATCCTTCTCCCCATCTTTCCAATTTGGAATTTGGTCCCTCCATTCACGATCTCTATCCTTCCAGCCTTCATCTCTAACCCAGCCTTGGTTACTTCCCTGCCTCTTTTTCGACACTTTGTGCCCAAGAAAGATACCTTTCTTCAGCATAAACTGACATTTTTCCCAATTGAGCACCAGATTCGTATCCACGTATCTTTGGAGCACCTATCCTAAGTGTGTCAAGAATTCTTAAAATGTGTTCCCTACGACTGAGAAGTCATCCATGAATACCTCCATAGAGTCTTCGACCATATCCGCAAAGATAGACAACATGCAACGCAGGAATATTGCTGGGGCATTACACAACCTGAACGACATCCTTTTGAATGCAAATGTTCCATAAGGGCAAGTGAAAGTGGTTTTCTCTTGGTCTTCCAATGCAATATATATTTAATTGTAACCGGGGTACCCATCGAAAAAACAATACCACCCTCTTTCTGATAACCGATCAAGCATTTGGTCCATAAAAGGCATTGGAAAATGGTCTTTCTCGGTCCATGAGTTGAGCTTTTGATAGTCCATGCATACTCTCCATCCAGTCACTGGTCTTGTCGGAACGAGTTCTCTTTTTGTAATTGGGACTGCGGTTATACCTTCTTTTTTCGGTACACATTGCACCAGACTTACCCACTTACTATCTGCAATAGGGTAGATCACTCCTGCATCTAGCCACTTGATGATCTCCTTTTTCACCACCTCTTGCATTGGAGGGTTCAATCTCCGCTGATGCTCCACACTAGGTTTACATTCACTGTCAAGCCAAATCTTATGAGTGCAGATGCCAGGATGAATTCCTACTATATCGGCTATTGTCCATCCAATAGCTTTCATATGCTTCCGCAGTACTTCAATGAGCAATTTCACCTGCTTTTCAAGAAAATCAGC
Organism: Solanum chiquidenum; assembly: GCA_029582725.1. Taxonomy (NCBI): domain Eukaryota; kingdom Viridiplantae; phylum Streptophyta; class Magnoliopsida; order Solanales; family Solanaceae; genus Solanum; species Solanum chiquidenum. The sequence continues at coordinate 5,171 of JAJOOS010003649.1, read as the reverse complement.
TGCGATAATCACTGGTAAAGTATTATTAGCTCCTAAGAAGGCATATTTTAGATGAGAGGGTAGGGCTTTTAATCCCAAATCTGGTGGTTCTTCTGTTGATGGCTTTGAAGGAGGACTTTCTCTATTTTTTCAGATCGATAGCCAACTTGATTGGATTTCTTAAATATGCTCCCAGCCCTGATAAGGCAACTACTACTTCCTCATAACCTTGAACTTTGGATTCATCATAATTGGAAAGTACAGATTCAAGGGGTTCATTCCTGCGTATTAAATGGCTCACACTTGCCACTGTCTCATCTATAATATCCTCAGTGGACACCACATGGATATTACTTGGTTGCTTCATGGATTTACAGATATTGAAGGTCACCTTATCATCGTTCACACAAAACTTAAATTTCCCACTTTCAACATCCACCAATGCTCTCCCAATAGGGAAGAATGACCTTCCCAAAATAATGGGGATTTTAGCATCGATCTGACAATCTAGAATCACAAAATCAACTGTAAAGATGAAACGATCTAATTTTAACAATATGTCATAGAGTATCCCCACTGGGTGTTTGATTGATCGATCAACCATAAGGATTCTCATTGTGTTTGCCTTTGGTTCACCCAAACCAAGTTGCTTGTATATTGCATACAACATCAAGTTAATGCTTGCCCCTAAATCGCACAAAGCTTTAGCGAATTGGAGCATGCCAATTGTGCATGGGATTGTGAATGCCCCAGGATCTTCTCTCTTAGTGATTGACTCATTTGTCATAATTGCGCTGCAACTATGGGGCACCTCAATCGTTTCATACTCACAACTTCTTTTCTTTGTAACCAGCTCTTTCATGAATTTGGCGTATCCCGACCTTTCCAACAATGCTTCCAACAGAGGAAGGTTTATTGATAAGTTCTTGAATACTGATAATTTTTTTTGAACTTCTCATCTTTATTCTTCTTTTTCAAACGTTGAGGAAATGGTGGAGGTATTTTGGGTAAACGGTGCGTGACTTTTGGAATTTGAAGATGTTGCTCTACATCCTCTTGTGGTTCTGTGGCAAGTATTTGTGGAATAGGTAATTCTCTTTCCTCTATACCCTGGCTCTCTTCCTGCATTCGAGGGTCCTCATCCTCCATCACATTTCCATTCGCCATATTTCCACTACGGGTAACTTCAACCAACCCTTTTTCATTATCTTCCATCAGTGTTTTGGATGTTAATTGAGCTGATAATAAACTCAATTGACCTTCTAGTGTTTTGATGGCATCAACATGAGAATTCACTTTACAGTTTAATGATGAAAAGTCATCTCTCATCCCTTTTAGTAAATAATCAGAGGCCTCAACTTTGTCAAGTATGCGTGACAATAGATTATCTACCCGAGGAATACTTGCACTCCCTTTTGATTTGAAACTTTCACTTAATTGAGTATGGTCTTCCTCATGGTCAACTTGCTCAGCCCAGTCGTGGCAATATCTCCTTGGTTCTTCACTCCTATAATGGTTCCAACCTTTATTTCCACCCGACTGTTGATAGCGTGGGTGGAAACCCTCCTCATATCTTGTGAAGTTCCAACCTTGATTCTCCCCCAGTCTGAAGTGACAGGCTGAAGAACCCTCCTCAAATCGAAATACTCCATGTGTCCCCTTCATGTGCTCTTGTATCACTTCCATTTGAGACAACATCTTTTTGATGTTTTTTTCTCTTTCCCTTTCTTTATCGAGTTGTTCTTGCGTTAATCTGAAGCACAGTGGGGAAACTTGATCAACTTTTGTGTGCCATGCTTGATTTATTCTAGTCATGCCATCTAGGAGGAATGAGGCTACTTCAAATGACTGTAACATTATTCCTCCTTGAACCAGCTGATCAGCTATCCCTTTATTAACCGAATCCAGACTACGGTAAAAGTATTGGAGCAATAACTCACTTGACAGTCCATGCGTTGGGCATTTTCGCAAATATTTCTTAAATCTTGTCCATGATTCGTGAATTGGCTCGCCCTCCTTTTGATTAAAATTTTGAATGTTGTTCTCAGTTTCATCATCTTTGATGGAAGGAAGAATCTTTCATGAAAAGCCATAACCAACTCCTCCCATGACTTGATGGAGTGCTTTGGAAGCTCGACCAACCACTTAGTGGCTCCCCCGATTAATGATAATGGAAATAAGCGAAGCCATATGAACTCTTGCGATAGATTCTTGAGTGACAGAGGTGTGCACACTTCTATGAAACTTCATACATGATCATACGAATCTTCATGCTCTAACCCTTCATATAAACCTCTTGAATGTATGAGATGGAGTGTTGTGCTAGTAACTTCAAATGTTGCACTTCCGTCTGCTTGTGGCATGCAAATTGCACCATCTCACCCATTTGGGTAGGGTTGTACACACTATTAATATCATCAATATCATCGCGATGAAAAGCTTAGCCTGCTGGATGGCCTGCTTGGCAACTATTTTCACCGTTCACACTCATGTGTGTGTTGAAACGCACAAACACTAAAAGAAAACTAAAAATTAGGTAAGTAGACTACAATCAAGAAGAACAAAGATTTCACTAAACTAAAAATTCTCAAGTAACACCGCTCCCCGACAGCGGCGCCATTTTGATGTTTTGCATAATAAATGACACAAATTCTAGTACGAGTGTCTACGATGGTGCAATAGTATAGTAATCCAACCAACCGTTGGGAACGTGTCCCAAGTGAGTGGTTTTGAAATTAATAGAAAAATAAAATTTGTTCTAACTAGTCGTAGTGAAATACATTAACGATTAAAAACATTTTAAATTAACAAGGTGACACAAAAGTGTCAAATATCAAATGGGGGTTTTGTCACAAGTAAGCAAAAATAACAAAATAAGCTAAAATAGCAATCAATGAGAGGGAGGTTCTTGGGATGTGATTAGGAATACGGGTTAATCTAAATCATTGGGTACATGCTTTTGATAGAAAATTTATAGAGTAATAGTGACTAGGGTAAGCTTTACATGGGAATAAATTCTCTCTCGAGCAAGTTACCCCATTTCAAATGGGTTCCTCTCGGACACCCACTTACCGCATGAAGACCAGTCTATGCCTTACCCCACTCACTCTCTCGAGCTTAGTGTTAGGATATGGGACTAGGGTTCACTCTCTTGAGCTGAACCTCATGTTGACCCACTCCTTAGGCCATCAATCTAGTAGTCTTGTTTTTGCGACCTCTCTCTCGAGTAAGCTAAAATCACATAAATAAACTTGTATTTACAACTACAAATTTGTTAAATTTATCCACAACTACTAGATGAAATCACCATTACACTACATCTAATCTATCAGCAAGCAAGACCCAACAACAATCTTAACCCATATTCGCGAAATCACACCCCAAGAATTGGGGTTTTTTAGCCACACATCAAGAGATAGAAATTTATACCTAAATGAGCTTGCATTCAAATGGGTATGAAGATTTAAGTCTTGTTACATGCCAAGAATGAAGAATCCAAGAGACCCAAGTCCAAATCCTTGGAGATGAAATCCTCTTCTTCTTCAAGTTTTCAAAACCTTCTCAAACTCAGAGCAAAAGTAAAAAGTACTAAAAATTATATTAATTTGTTCCACGCTAAAAATCTGATACTAAACTATAACTCTCAACGAGTATTTTTAGTTTTCAAAAATCTGTGTTGCAGGGGATCATTTGGCGACATTAGTCGAAATCACCGATCTACTTGATGATTCGCCCTTTGGTGTAGTTCATCTCCATCTTGCACCATCCTTCATCATCATCGTGTTCTGGGTCATTGGGCGACATTGTATTCCCTCACGGAACTGTTCGGCGATGCACCGACTGCTTCCATTTTCTGCCGACTTGATCTTTACCTTCAGGGCGCAGCACAGTGGAACAAAAGGCAAAGTAAATCCCTTTGGTGACTCGCCAAGTGGACTCGGCGATCCTCAGGCCTTCATTTCTTTATTCCTTTATGCCTTTTTCGTTCCTTTTTGCGACATAGTGTCCATGTTTTCTTACAAACTTCAAATACCTGAAACTTAAGTGTTTTCATCAGATATTGAGATAAAATAAACATTAGAGGACACAATTTCTATTAAAATATAGCCCTAAATGAGTCCAACTTTTGGACTCATCAATTGGGAATCTATATATACAAATGTAACACCCAAGAAACAATTTCTATTCAAATATAGCCCTAAATGAGTACAATTTGTGGACTCATCAATTGGGAATATAACTTTACACTAGAGCTTGACGTGAGGGTTAGAGTCGTAAAAAAATTGGGAAAAGACACAAAGGTGGATGACTGAAAACTGTCAAATTGTCATCAATGAGGCCTTCACAACCCGTCATGCACTACCACGGCTTGACAAAAGTGTCGTGATGCGGCTTGACAAAAGTGTCGTGATGAGTTTCATCCCGACATGAGTTCACTATTTTGTGCATAATGTTTTTACTCTGAGCATGGAACTAGGCGAACTCAGTGGCATTGGAAAGAGGACTCGGAGACATTTAATTTGATAGGTCATGGACCACCTATTTAATTTTGTGCTAAAATATATGATCATTTGAAGTTTACCTTAAACTCTTAAGTGTAATGAAAACCCTTAACGGACGACTTCACGCTCTGTGTCAAGCTTCACGGGCCGTTTCGGCCCATAGTCCTTGACTAGTGGGTCAATGAGAACCCCTACTGAACTTAACCCTTTCACGACCACTTGTACGGCTTGTCTCCCTCATCACAACTCATCTAGAGGTTTGTAGAGGGAGCCTGTTTGGGGCAGGTTCTGCCTTCTTGTCACGAGCACTATGACGGACCGTGGTCCCCTTCAAGAACCATCTAGCGCTCCGTGGAGGCTCCCATGGTGCAGTTTTTTTGTTCTTGACAAGTCCGTTAAACCCTTTCTTATCCTTTATTGAATATGAGGTGTTACATAAACATTCAATGACCAACATAATACATGAGATAAAGAGTTAGAGAACATGGGTCATAAAACATGGTCAATGAACATAGTCATCATTTTAACATGTATGAGATATGTAACGACTCGAAAAATGATAGGTTAAGCAAGAGCCTATGACTTTGTGTTGACTTTATAATGAGGTTCTATGAGGGGTTTTTATGTAATTTCATTTAATTGTGTTACATCCGACAATTTAAAATGAATATGAAGAAGCTTGAAATTGGA